>PVIC010004348.1:0-63057 GCA_004025085.1 Thryonomys swinderianus | reverse complement strand
TGAGGGGAAGGAATAAATATGATACAGAAAGAAAATAAAAGAGCATGTATAAGGGGGGAGGAGGGGGGAGTGGGTAGGGATATGGGTAAAAATGAGAATTAACTTGTGGCATATACTGGTACAAATTTCCCAATGTTATATGTGATTTTGAGATGTATATAAATTGTACCAATAAAGAATTCAATTAAAAAAAAAAGTTCATCATGCCAAATATCAGCAAATGGAATCATATCAAATTAAAAAATTTCTGCAAAACAAAACAAATAAAAGAGTGAAGAGACAACCTGCAGAATGGGGAAAAAATTGCAAACTACTCCTCAAAGAACTAATATACAGGATATATAAAGAACTCACAAAAATTAGACCACTCAAGTTTAAAAATCTATTAAAAATGAACATCTGAAATGATGAAGAAATAGAAATTACAAATAAATCTGTGAAAAATGTTCATCATCATTGAACACAGCCTGAATTCAAGAAATGCCAGTTGAAGAACACTGAGATCTCATCTTAATCCAGAAATGGAAATTACCATGAAGAAATCCACCAGTAGCAAATACTGATGGCACTATGGGAAAAGGAACCCTCCTGCCTTATTGGTAGGTGTGTAAACTAGTACGACCATTATGGAAATAGGTATGGAAATTGCTCAAAAATCTCAAGCTGAAAGTCCACTTGACCCAGCTGTTCCCCTTTTGGTATCTTCCCAAAAGAGTTAAAGACATCATACCATAGGGATGTACATATACCTGTGTCTATAGCAGCAAAATTCATAATAACTAAATTTTGGAAGTAGCCCATATATACATCAACAGATAACTAAATTAAAAATACCTTATTTGTACACAATGGAGTACTACTCTGTCATAAAGAATGGTATATATGAGTCATTTGTAGGAAACTGAATGCACCTTGATACCATAATGTTAAGTAACTCAGACCAACAAACTGAAATATTGCAAGTTTTCTTTTAAGTGAAAAACTTTCCATATGTACACACAAAAAAATAGTAATTCATATGTGCAATAAGTTAGCATACATTTACACTTTTTATGTTCCCTTAGTGAACAACATCTTCAAAGATCATATCAGAATTCCCAGTGAGAGATCAATTCGTGGTACCACTTTTCAAATATTGCTTCTTTTAATGAATAGCATTTAGTATTGGGACATAATCAATGCTCAGATTCCTATAAAGTCTCAACCTATTTGGCTTCTTACCTGTGTCTACTTGGCTCCTTTAATCTGACCTGAAAGTAAGATAAAGTAAGAAGCTCAGGAAGAGGAGGTTGACTGGGATAGGTAATAGCACTCAGTTGAGCTCCTGGCTCCTTTCAGGCCAGGAGAAAGAGAACAACTTTCAAGGACTTAAGAAATTAAAGCTGCAAGGTCTCCTCAGTATGTTCTGATGCTCCTTGACTCTGTGTTTTGGAAGTTTCACTTATTACTGGCCTAAGCTAAGTTTGATTGAGAAAGTAATCGCGAGTGGGCATCATATGGGATGTTAGCCTTCTAGGGAGACATCAATACCCTGTCTCTCTCCAGTGAGAGATCTGTGAGTCGAAATTATTTAGCAATTATGGTCAAATAATTGAAGGTTGAAATCTTCTATTAATGATAGCCCAATTTTACCTGATTCCTTGATTTTATGCTGCACTGTGTTATCAGAATATAAAGCTGTTTAAAGTCATAACACTTTATAAATTAGTCTGGCCTCTGCTTTGGCCTACTTCAAATGTAACAGACACAGACTCAGATTAAAGAGGAAAATTGTTTCAATGATCTTTGTTAACTTCCATCTTTTTCCTGTTCATTGATCAGAACACCAGAAGCAAATATAAACTCTGCTTGAATATCAGAAACATACAGAAAGGGCCATTTCTTTTGAAATAATCATATCCAGGGGTATTTTTTCCTACTTGTATGGTCTTAAACTTACTCTGCATTTTAAATGTGTTAAATTAAAATTAACAGAGGTTAATACTTTAAATTCTATAAAGTCTCCTGATTTTAGTAGCATCTTTCCTCTTTTGCATCACCAAATGAGAAATGGGACTTATAATGATCTGACTCTGTAAAGCTGAACTTTAATTTTGCCAAACATTAACAAGATAATTATCTCAACTCGATTCTCATCCACCTTAGGTCAGGGCCTAAGCTCCAGAGTCTTCTTATCTGTGAATTTGTATTATAAGCTTCTCAGCATCTTTCATCTTGGCCAGCAAAACTGATGCTTTTCTACAGTGGATTATGGATTCAAACTCGGGAACAAGGGGTTTAAAAGCAAAGCAGCTTCACAGTGACTGCTGGATTCCTGCCTTATCTCCAAGGCCACGTCACTTTTTGTATTTTTAAAAACTCTTGGACTGAGGAGACTATAAAATGAAATCCTCTTCTAGTGCTGCCTCAGTGATTTCCCAAGTCTCAAAGGTTTAAATGCCAGCCATGTCAAAAGTTGTTATTTCCACCTCTTCAAATTCAGTTTTACCATTGAATTATCCCACTATGGAATGTTTACTTTCATAATATTCAGAAAATTAGTTTTGTCCCTGCTTTGATCCAAATCTGGTGTGTACAGACAGTCTGTGATTGAAGACAGGAGACATATGATGTGAAATAACAACCACAATGTCCACCTTTTTTTCCTTTTTTATATAATCTTCTTATGGCTAATTTTAAGAAGCAAACATCAATGTCAATGAAAATGAGGTTGTAATTAATTTTTAGCTGTGGCCTTCACAGTCATATGACACCATAAAATCAGTATTTGTTAAGGTACTTAGCTTTTTATTTCATACATGAAAATGCCTCCTCTCAAAAAATTAACTAGTGCAACTACTTTGCCTCCATTGAACGCTTGAAATAATAGAAATATTTTCTTGATATCAGTAATGAGGCACTCCTATGAACAGAGAGTGTGCTGCATGGCTAACATGTATTACCTTGAAATATCCTAAGTGCTTTGGCATGATGGTGGAAACACTAAGCCTGAAATATATCTTCACTTTGTTTTCCTTTCCTAACTCTTAGTCATCTTAAATACAGAGTATACCTTTTTGTACTAGGTTAATCATGAAAGAACAATTTATCCTCTGAAGCCTTTATTTTCTTCTTTATTTAAATCAACACATATTTATAATCACTCCTGTGCAGTGAGCAATGTAGTAGGTAACTTGGAGATGAAGACTTATGGTATCTTACAGTGGATCCTAAATTAAATGGATGAAACAGGAGCCAGATTATTGTCTGTGTACTATCAAGGTAGAAAGATGTATTCAGGCAACACACTAGGTATCTAGCTTGATTGTTACTCTTTAAATACGTGAATTTAAGGCATAATTCCGGGGCATTGATCTTGATGTATGGCAGGTAGGAGATTCGATTGGCTCAGTTTTCTATGAGCAAGTGTTTTCTGAAATTAGATCTATGCCTCACCTTAACGAACAAAATAAATTTAAGACACACCAAAGATCCAAATATATGAGTGAATATAAATACAATACAAGAAAAATATATATCTTTATCACATTTGTATTGAAAAGGCTTTATCAAAACTTAGAAAGTTTGTATTATAAAGAATTATATAACTGATTTTAAAAGGAAAACACACTTTAACAGAATATTTTCAAACTAAAAACTTAACCAAAGGCTAATATCACCGATATAGAAATAACTTGCATTCATTAAAAAAAAACACAGATGTCTAACTCAGCTGAAATCACAGAGAATTCATAGATACTAAATATATTTTTAAAAAGCTCCTCAACTTCAGTAGTGATCAGTACATGCAGAATAAAAGTGTCTCATTTTCTCCTGTGAGCCTGGCAGTACCCAGCGCTGGCAGGACCTAACCTGCAGCATAGCTGCACATCAGGCAGGGGAGGTCCTCCATTGATGTAAACTGTGTAGGTGGTAACGTGAAAGTATATTAAAATACACTTTGTTTTTAGGTTTCTGAAATAAACACTGGCAGAAATTGTTTTTCAAATATTGGCTTTCAGTTGTCCCCAAGAGGTATTCTCAGGCCTGGTGAATTCCCAGAAGTGTGAGGGAAGTCCAAGTCCATGAGCATAACCCCAGTCTCCGACTTTTACCATCCAGAACACAGCTGGAAAGAAAAACCTACCAAAGTTCGGAGGTCTCTGTGTGTACCCGCCAACTAGTCCCTGCAAACATCACCTGAGCACCTTGTCTCATGGTGGCCTAGTCTCTCATCTACCAGTTTCTGTGAGGTCAATGAAGGGGAAAACATATGGTTATATTGTGGTCTTTGCCATTAAGGAATGCTGCTTATGTGCTACCCCCCCCCCAGGCTGGCCCTGAGCTCACTATATAGCCCAGGCAAGCCTTGAACTCAGCAGTCCTCCTGCCTCTGCCTCCCAAGTGCCGAGATTACAGGCATGAGCCAGCACACCTGGCATTGTGGTGTGCGGTATTGATCTCTGGTGGGCGTGAATCACCACGCCCAGTACTGTTGTATGTGTTTACCACGATTGAACTCAGGACCTTGCACTTGCCAGGCAGGTACCGGAACCACTGAGCTAAATCTTCGGCCCCAATGAGCCAAAACTTTGTGCCAATTAATTGAGTTTAAGTGGGAATGCCCCACCCAACTGAGTCAGTGAGGTTCTGAGTGTTGAAGACCCACCTGAAGATTTTTCCCAAAGGTGTGAAGGGAGGTCTGGAAGGGAAGACCGCAGGCCATTGATTTTTCTAGAGAAACTTGCTGCGGTTGGTTTTCCTGGACTGTTCTGGTGGGAGGAGGAGCTTGGGGCCTCGCTGTCCCTGTTGCGGGGGATTGTTGCTGCTCTCTTTGAGGAAGCTCTCTCTGGTCCTGTGCACAGCCTCCTGGCCCCAGGGCAGATCCCTCAGCTGCGCAGACCCTTCCCCTCACCAGTGAAAACCTTCTAGCTTCTGTCACTGGCCTTTGGGCCTTCCCAGGGCACAGCCTTGAAGTGGACTTGCACGAAACCTTGACTTAGCCCCCAGGCTTTAGCTGGACTGCTGTGGGACACTGCTGTGGAGCCAGGCCCTGGGCTGGCTTCTTCAGGTGTCTAGCATGTTGATGGATCTCTTGCAATCCTTCCTTTGACTTTTGTGTGAATGTTATAAAATAAGCTATAAGTTATGTGGCCTATATTAAATCTATTCCATTGTAACAGAATTCTAGCTCAAATTCTAATATCCTCCTCTTTCTCAACTTTACAGAACTACCTCCCTTCATTGTTTGAATATCAACTAATTTAGCCCATTATCCAGCCCTGGACCTGGGAGTTAGCTCAGCAGTGTAGCACCTGCCTGGCAAGCACAAGGTTCAGAGATCAATCCCTGGTACAGTAAAAGAAAAAGCCCTGATTAAGTCAAGTGTCTTCAGTACAATTTTATAGTAAGATGTAAATAAGATAATAGAAAGGATAGATTGATGCAAATAGTAGATTTCATTCTGGGTTGTAATTAACCTATGAGCTTTGTGAAGAAAGTAACTGTTTCTGTGTTATTTACTATTCTTTTCTCCCAATCTAGTAAGTATCTATAACTGAATGAATTCAAGAGTTATTTGTTAGAGTAACAAATTCTTTAGCTCAAAATGTCATGAAGAAAACCCTGGATAAACTATAAACCAGAAATCTTTAAGACCAGGGAAGGGATTGATCTGAGCTTTTAAAATATGAAGTTTGCACTTTACAAATGGCTTCATTTGAAAATATTTTTTCTGCATATCTTGCTGAACTTAATCCCCTGCGATGTGAAACCAAGATCACAGTGTGCTGTTACTAATAGTAACTGCTTATGAAAAAGAGAAAAGGGTAAGGAAAAACTTAGCAGGTTTAGTATGATTAGCAGAGAATCCATTGGCAATTTGACTTCTTGGCCAGATCTAACTGGTGAAAGAAAAGGGAAAGGGTGTGTGTGTGTGTGGGGGGGTGTGAAACAGAATCCTCACTGTCTTCCTTGTTGTCTGGTGGCTTTTTCTTCTGTTTTTTTTTTTTTTAATCATCATTTTCTTTGCATCTGTTTCTTAAGTTCAAATGTTGAAGAACAAGCACAGAAGAGCAACTAGGAAAAGTAATAAAAATGTGGTGTAATTAGTGTCATTTTTAAGGTTAAATTTATCTTTTCACGATCCCTTCTGTGTCTCTGTGGAGGACGGGAGTGTGCAGGAACTAGTGGAGAAGAGGGTAGAGTGCACTGTTGTAAATTAAATTCCCTAGAAGTGAACCTTGACCCCAGGACTTTCATAGCATCACTTGCAAGTGTGAGGTTCTCAGAAAAGGGCAGTGAGAGGAGCGGGAGAGCAGAGAAAAATCCTGAGCACAGCTTTGCTTCACCTTGGGGAAGAATCTCTAGAAGGATCTGTTCACTGTAACAGTAGTTCCACCTGGAGAAAGAGACAGGCACTGCGTTTGTCTCTTGTACTCAGGGACAGGGTGCTACTCTCCCTGTCTGAGTTGAGAGAGCTGCATTCTGGACATAGCCAGTTCCTTGGAGAAGCTTAACAGCCAGCTCTTACACATTCAGGGCATGGAGGCCTCAACTTAAGGATGGCAGTGGGGTGCCAGTGTCTGCTGCAGAGATCATGCTATCAGGGTAGTGGAGTTCAAACTGTGGCCCTAGCTGGGGCATAGTAGCACCTGTCCGTAATCCCAGCCCTGTGGAAAGCTAACTCAGGAAAATCACAAGTGCAAGGCTCGCTTGCCTGGGCAACTTAGTGACGTAGGGAGAGCCTGTCTCAAAATTTAATAGATAGATGATAGATAGATGATATGCAGGCAGGCAGGCAGGCAGGCAGACAGACAGACAGACAGACAGACAGACAGACAGACAGACAGACAGACAGATAGATAGATGGGGCTGAGATACAACACACTATGAAAGTCATGAATTCAGTGCCCAGTACTGAAGGGGAAAATCTCCTAGTCTTGTCAGTAACTATGATTTCAGGCAATTTCAACTCTAAAAGCCTCAGCTTCCTTTTTGTAAAGCCATGATAGTAGTAGATAGTAGATAGTAGTAGTAGATTCTGAAGAGAGAATAAATAGACTGACTATGAACATAAAAGCAGTTCATGCATGAGTTATGTTTGCTATACTACCTAGCTCCAGTAAAAAGTTCATTAATGTCATTTATTTCAAAGTAGGTTAATCTATGTAACATTAAACAGCATGCCAACCTATAATAAGCATACCAAAAAAAGTTTACTAATTGTTGAGAGATAATCAGTTTGAAAAGATCATGGAATTTTTCTATAGCTTTCCAATTCTATACCCTAGAAAAAGAAGTGATCAGGACCCACAAAAGAAAGAGGGCAGTTTATCCAAGACAACTTCCTGGTGGCAGGCTCTGAGCCTGCTCCCTGAGTCTGTGCACCTTCTACAGCAAAATCCTCTTCACTTTGAGTCAGTGGTTAGGACCACGGGCTAAACGGGGTGGGGAAGTGAAAAACGGAGAAACTGTTGAATGGGTTAAGTGGAAAGCTGTTCCAAATAGCTGAGGCCAGCAATCTCCTTTGCCCTTCAGTCTCCTCTGATGTACCAAGCACCTGCAGAGGGCAGGGAGCTCTGGTGGAATACTCGCCTGTCTGACTCACTAACTCTGTGAGAGCTTTGCTCTTGGAGGATAGCTGCAGATGGAAGAGTTCTGTATTTACAAACCTTCCAGTGCAGTGGCTCTCTGTAGGTTCACACAATGAGGAATTTGTCAACATCAGTTTTCTGCACTCCTTTACCAGGCAATACTCTTTATCAATTAGTGCAGCAGTGTCTTTCTTGCTTTCTAAAAACACCACCATGAGCAACTTGCTCACGGTAGAGTTTCGTAACGCAATTCATCATTCGGAGTCTGCCATCAAATTCTAAAAGGGCAGCAAATGAATTCACTTGGAAGCTACTTAAACACATCTACTCTGGCTGAGAAATTGAAAGCTATAAACACAAATGAATATATCTTCTGCCTTGATCCATCAAGAGGGAATGCAATTTCCCATCATAATTAAATCTAACTTCTGCAAATACATGGCTAGATATTAAAGACATGTTTTACATAAGTGCAAAGCCCTCTCCAGTAGCAAATCTAGCCCCAGGATTCCAACTAGTGATAACAAGGGAGAAGGAGAACAAGGTACTGGGCCTTTGTTAAGACCTTTAAATTCTCCAGGAAATAAGTAGATGCATGTTATTGGTAAAGTTGTAGTGAAAAACCACATTTCCTAATGGGTAGCAAGGTCTTTTTGTAATCGTTCAATCACAATGTGTAAATAAGACACTAAGCATAGCTTTTCAGGGAAAGTTTTACAAAGTCTCTGATATTGGTAGATAAATTTACCATTGAATGACATGTTTTTTATTTCTTTGGTTGGTTTTTGCTTTTGTTAAAAGACTATGCAACTTTCAACAGTCATAAGGAAGCAAGAATCTTGTGCTTATTTAAATCAATGTCAATTAGTGGTATATTTAAATATACCATTAATATGCTCCCAGCTTAATAGAGTTTACAGATTGGTGCCGGTAAAATTACTGACTCTGTTCAGCTCAGACACTGAAATGCAGACTAATTATATATCAACACGGTTTGCTAGTCAAAGGTAACAAAATATTATGTTACATGTAGTGACTTTGTGTGTACCTGGCACTATAAGATCTCTGAACTGACCTCCTTCACAAGTCCCATTACAGGACAAATTTTGAAATGTGAATTATGTTCCGTGTTTAGCTCTTGCAGTATACAGAAAATATGTTCAGCACTTCAGATGAGAGACACCAACAGGACAACACACAGTAGTATAGCTGTTTCTGTTAATTTTGATAAGAAAATTACTCTGTAAAACAGGAAGTAGGATGTGAAGAAGTATCAGTAACGATCTGCCAGGTCCTGAAAAGGAATGCTATTGTTTGTTTCACATTAACTGTACGTGAGAGGATGAGGTTTAAAATAGGGAAATCTGCTCCTTTAAATGAGAAATAATAATTAATTCCTCAGTCATAGTCCCAGAACCACAGAGGAATTCCCAGTATATTTTTCAAATAAGTAATAAGACTTCATTTCACAGGGAAAAATGAATAAAATAGTTTCTATTGTTATGGGGGCTTGACCCCAGGACCTTCACACTGAGCTATATGCTCAGCCCCTTTTAAAGACTTCAGTTGTATTTCTATTATCTTGCTTGCCTCTCTATCATCCATCATCATCCTTATTTATAATCTATCTGCCTGGCTACTTACCTGTTATCTACCTATTTATTTATTTATTATTTTGAGAAATGATCTCGCTAAATCACTGTTAGCCAGGCTGGAACATAAGATCCTCCTATCTCAGCCTCCCAAAGTTCTACTTTATAACCCGACACTGCTGTGTGAGACCTTCGAAATCCTATATATGACCATTGGAAGGGAATGATTTTCTTATAGAAAATGGTATAAAAGTCACTCTTGGCAACCAGTCTCTAGACAGAGGCAGCCACTTGTTCCCTTTATTCTGAAGAGAGAAGTGTACTGTCTTGGAAAGCTGTTTGCCTCAACCATTTGGACCCCAGTTTCCTTTATATTGGAGATGACAAAATCTACCCGACAAGTTATTATAATAGTTAATATTTCATATAATTGCCACTGGCTTGGAGCCTCCCTTAGGTGCCGAGACGGGTCACCTGAACCTTGTGTTTGGGAATTAGAAGGCATAGTTCAGTGATCAATATAGAAAGTTTTCCAGTTTATGGTAACTATCTGATAGCTGCTAATTTTGAAGAAAGCATATAATAGATTTGACTATAAACCCAAGGCTTACTCAACTTTTTCCACTAGTTTTAAAAAGATAATGGATCCAATAAATTTAGAAAGATGGCATAAATGCTATAGATATTTCAGCTATGACATATTGTTACTCATAACTACATGGATGTTGCCTTTCAGATCTGAAAAATAAGCATTTTTAAATAAATTCTTACTCTCTAAATTTAGTCTTCATAAATATTATTCTTATTAAATTACTAGATTTCATAAAATTTCTTCCCTTTTCAGTTTATAGTTTACTTCATTGAGGATTTAACATTTCTAGCAATTTTTTTTTTTTAGTGTTTGGAGACAGGGTCTCACTGCGTATCTCGTGCTGCCCTTAACTCACTATATAGTCCAGGCTGGTCTTAAACTTGCAGCAATCTTCTTGCCTCAGCCTTGTGAGTACAAGGATTACAGGCATGTGCCACCAGGCTTGTGATATATATTTATACATCTTCTGGCAATGTTTTAGAACCATAAGAAATTAAAATATTTAAAAAGAAAGAGCAAGTGTGATAAAAGAGTAAGAAGTAGAGATCAGATAGAAAAACTGTTAAAGCAGCATTTCTGAAAACACATTTCATCTTGCACTGGCCCTGTCCTGTACTAAAAATACTGACTTCTTCCATCAGGCACATTTGATGCTGCTGCACAGCATGCTGCCACAGTGCAGACTCAAAATGTGCATTAGCTTCCATGTGTTTCTACAGTACAGAGAGATGTTCTCCTCACTTGACATTTTTAAAGCATGTCTATCTCATAGCTAGGGTTTTAGAGCACTTGCTAAGGCCTATAATACAGCTGGTTTCCAAGACCAATTGTGACACATACTTCTCACTGGGGGTCTTAGTGCCCTCAATTTTCCCTCACCTCCCTCTGTCTGGGACATAGAAATGTCCTCCCTTTCAGAACTATTGGAAGAAAAACACCTCACGGGGTGTCCTCTGCCTTTATTCATACTGTGCAACTCGAATGACAAAATCTAGACACTTGGCTACTTAGGTGGTGCCTTAGTCCATCGGTCTAGTAATTTCTGCTCCTGTCTTCTTTCTGGTGAGCTCTTCTGTGTTAAGGCCTGCGCTGATGCCAGAGATGGATATGGCATCTTAATCTACCCCTGCTCTGGGCACTCAGAAGGCACCAGCTCTTCCTGGCAGGTATGAGGATCTTGCACACCCACCTCCTTGCACTGGTTAATACCAACATCAGGATTGAAGAAGAAGCAAGAATCCAAGTCCTCGTAAGTAAGAATCAATCCCCAGGAGCAGTGCCACCACCGATGAAGATTATAGTTGAGCGTTCATTATCTGTACACAATATGACCATATTGTTCAAATGGTCCCAAACCTTAGAGACAGAGAACTGCTTGCCAATTATTATAACTCTAAACCCAAACATATTTTTTCTAATGAAATCAGCATTTTAGTAGAAAATCTTTACCCTTTGTTGTTTTCATCCTTTTGTTGAGCCTGATTAACTTTGCATTTGAAGCCAGACCTGATTAATCTTACCCAGGAGTGACATTTTCTCAAAGAAAAGTCTCAATTGAGGTTGAGAAAACTAACGTTATCAGAATACAAGCTTTTTAAAATGGCACTGAAAGCAGCTGGAAAAAAAAAGTGTTCTGTTTCGGGATACTGCAGGCAATAGTTTCAAAAGGTCAAGTAATAAATGTGTTCCCCAAGACGTCCAATCACTCCACGTGATGCTTTGCCAAAATGACGGGCTTAAAAACATTGGCCTTTCTTGCTCTTGACTACCAAGCATTCAATTGTCAAGTCCTTCCCCACCCACCCCAGGAGTGCTTTCATCCAGCATATTTTACTGCTTGTAACAGTTGAGATATTTTGAAAGATAGCTGTTAAAAATAATTTCTGATATTTATTTTTTAATTCCCTAAATTAAATCATACTTAGGGAAAAATACAGAACTCAAGGCCAGAGGAACTGGATTTGGTCTCCTGCTGGTCTCTGATCCTGTTATGTGACCTTGGGTAAATACTTTTCATCTCTTTGTTTTCTTTTTCTCTCCTTCATAAATTAGAAACAAATTTAGCTGGATAATGGAACTACTAGAAATATTTTTATAAATGCAAAATATGATTTTAATACTTTATAATTGTTAGTTTATTTATATCTTTTGCATAATTAAAATATATGTCAAATTTGACCAATGAGAGTTCTAAAGTTTATATTTAAAAGATTAAGAAATAAGACATTGGCTGAAATATTAAAACCAGATCTCTTTTAGTTTGATTCATTTGCATTGTAACCTTGAGCAGGGTAACTTATCTCTCTGTTGTAAGATTTCCCCACCTGAAAAAAATGGAGATAATATAATAGTGTTCCTTACCGCATACAGTTTTAATAAGGGCTAAATCAAGCACTTCCTCTGGAGTGTACCTTAAGGTTTGAGATGTACTAGATGCTTAACAGATAAAATAGACTGTTGTTAACTTGTTCCTTTTCCTAATTTTTCCATAACTGACAGTGTCTTTGACAATCTAGTCATATAACAAAACTATCCATTTTGGTTGTAGGTACAATAAAACCCTCTATATTTTTATGCACTAAGCCAAAACCTTAGTCTCATTGTTTCATCCTCCAGTTGGAAAGATGCTGTTGGTATACACCATCGGGATCTGTTCTGTGGCATTGTAGTGTCCAGTTTGGGGTCAAAGACAAGAAACAAAACCATTCATCATCCTTCCACCAAGAAGGCTATCTTCTGCATATAAAAATAGGAGAAAGCCACCACCAGGCACAGTGTAAGAAACTCTCCATAAAAGAAGGCAGGCTGTGTGCTCTGTGTGAGGCTCCACAGAGCAAAAGCCCCCTCAGGGCAAGGGCCTGGCATCTGTTCCTTCTCTAACCCACTGGCAGGCACAGTCGCCTCCTTCATATGTCTTTGTTGTGACTTGTTGAGATTAAGTAAAACAGTATGAAGTCGGGGGAACATCACACAGCCACCACATTTTAGACCGTGTTTAAATTTCAGGACTCAAGGCTGTCTCTGTTTTTTAAGTTTTAAGTCTAAGAGTAAATTCCAGTATCAATATCTTTGCCAACTCATTTCGTTGTATCTCTTTCATTTATAAAGGGTGGATCAGAGCAGCTTGGTATTGAGCATTTTCTGTCTGTAGAAAAGGGTTGGATCTCATTGTCTAGTAGAATAGGCCTCTCAGTACAACTGGTCTGAGGGAAGGATTATATGAAGAGAGGTGTGCCGGCGACCACTCTGGATCTTGTTTCTGCTGTTGTGTGATTCGTGTTGGGGATGAGTCAAGACCTTCCAAATCCATTCTCTTGAGTTGGCACTAGTTTTTTTTTTTTTTTTTTTTTTTTCACAGATGGCATTCTGTGTCTAATGAGCATTGAGAACAATGGCCTAATGCTCTGCTCAAGATTGGGGCTGTTTCTGGCCTCATCATGTAGAGAATTTCCAGGGCTTTCACAGCTGAATTTGGCCTTCTATAGTGTCAGAACCGGAAGGAAATTCAGAGAGTATTTCCTTCATCTCACAGGTTTTAACTTGGGGCCCGAGGACCAGAGGGGTCCTCCTGCGGTCACTTCTCATGCTGTAGAACCTTAAATCAGAGCCATCTTTCTCAGTTCATCCTGAATGTTTTTTCCTCCCTTAAATACTGTCATTTAAAATGAATAACCTATGAGTTATAAAATTGAACTATGGCTCATGCATTAAATATTTAATAGATTTTTCTTTCTCCTTCCCCATCCCTACGTTCCTGAATTAAACTTTAGTGTCAACTGGACCTTGATGTGGAATAACAGCTTTTATGTCTTGCACAGAATGAGATGAGAAAAATAGTCATTAATTTTAAAGGTTGCCTTATTTGCTGAAGTATTACCATTCTCTCAGGATTAAGACAATGTCTCAGTCAGCTGTGTCAGAAAATATTGTTCAAAAAGAAACTGATTCCACTGCTAAGGAATTTATAAGCTACTTGGAGTATATTTTTTAAGGAATGAGCAAAATGAAATTCTTTCTTTGTCTCTTTAAACTTTCATTCACTAAGGGGAAAAAAATCTTGCTCTTTCTTTTCAAGCAGTTTCTCTAAGTTTCCTAAGTTTCCTTGTCAATTTTTATACATTACTATATAGATCAACTTTTATGACACCATAGAGAATTCAATTACAGGGATGTAATAACCAGAAGAAATTGTGGAAGATTGTTGAGGTAGGACATTACAGAAAGGGAAATATCCATTTTAAGTTAAATATTACTATCTAATATTTGCTATGATAAAGGATTGTTTTAAAGGCTTATGTTCTGAAAAGATCTTGTGTTTTCTTGGTTGCCAGCCTTCAGCCTTGTACCCACCTATAAATGGTCCCAGTGTTAAATTCCCCCACCACACACAGCTCAGCATCTGTAGAAAGGCAGAGAAAATTCTTGTGCTCTTAATATGCCTTACCAAATCTCTTTCCTTCTAATGCCTTCCATGGTTATTGCTCTGACTAAGACCTTGCTCCATAAAATCTCCTTTGCTTTTAGTTCTAATACTATTCCTCTGAGCCACAATCACTGTGAGATATATTAAAGATCTATTAACTGAAAAAAGGAAAATATACAACTTAGAGTCTTTGCAACTAGAAAGACTATCAGGTCATATCATTCAGGCTTAAGTTAAACTCAGAAACTTGAAATTATACATCCAGGCTCTCATGGTAACAATCTAGGAGATAGAATGCTAGTTGCTTGATTTTGAATTTTTAATTTTCTCAGACATGCCATGAAATCTCTGTACCTATTTACTGGTTCACATAGCTAAAATAACTCAACTACCAAAACCAAACCATAGAAACTTGCAATTTCAATAGCAACTTTTTCAATTCTATCATTTGGAGATAAGAAAATGAAGACACTTTACTCCCCATCCTGCTTCCTGGAGAATGTGTCCTGTTTGTCTCCTGTGTCCTAGGTTATTAGCAGCGATGAAGCAGGAAAGGGAAAGTACGGGAGGGAAGGGAGCTTGGATTTGGGAAAATGGATTATCCACCTGTGAGAGCCAGGTGCGGAGCCAGCAAGATTTTTCAGATGCTCCTAGTTCCCCTGCAGATAGCAGGAGAAGGGACCCAGACTGCGCCTGGCACCGCTCCCTGATGGGCTGTGGCGTGTGATTATGTACAGTGAACCTTGAAAAGGGAAGAAGCGCCGGCAGCAGCCTCCCCACATTTAGTCAGCTGCCCTCCAGGGAGAGATGGATGGTGTGTCTGTCTGTACAAATAAAGAAGCGGCACTTGCTGAATGTGGGTTGAATCACTCCGACGAGAATCTGAGAGGAAATCGATACAGGCCATCACTGAGATACTGTATCTCAGTGAAAGAGAACGTGGGACAGCTAATTAGGGGGAGCTTTGTGTATGCCTCGCTTCGTGATCTCCAGACAAGGAAGGGCAGGTAGGGTTTGGAGATCAGAGGACATAAATAAAAGCCCAAGAAAAATTGAATATATAGGTCATGTTCCCCATTGTCCTGGGCATTTCTTCTTCAAACCCTCTGTCCCATTAAACCAGGTCTCTTCCCCATGCTCTACCCAATGTTACACAGCATCTCTGCCAGAGCAATTGACCTGGCACAATCTTCTGTGCTCTTGCCATGTCAGCTCAGTCAAGGATTGTGTTGGAACTGAGACCAATCTGGATTTCTATCCTGACTCTTGATTCTTGCTCCGCATATGACCTCAATGGGATGTCAGTTTCTTTCTGTCTATACTCAACTCATTCTGAGTGACATTTCCTCCCTCTGTCTGATGTTGTAGGAAAATAAACATGAGGGACTAGCTGTGTAAGGTACAGTCCTTTGAATTCTGTAGACAAGATGCTTAAGAGGAGGGATTCTGGCTTCCTGACAGAGGACAGAAACATTTTCAGAGACCAGAAATCCACACAGTAAGAAGACTAACTGTTTAATTTCACCCTTTCAGCCAAATGTCACTACTGCCTGTATTTGGAACTGTGAATGTTTAGTGTTGGCTGGACTATATGCTAAAATTGTGCCCAGTTCTTCAGTCTCAGAAACATCTTAGGCTCAGTGACACCATAAACCATACCAGACGAGAGGTTAAATAAAGACACAGTAAAATAACCTAGTATGAGTAAAATGATCTTAATTTTTTTTCTTATAGTATTTTTAACTTGGGGGAGAAAATCTGTTTATTTTAAATATTTATAATGCAGACAATGGTGAACATGACTTTCATGCCAAAAATACATTCATATTCAAAGCATGTGTTTTGTCAGTAAATAAAGGTTTGATAACTTTGCTTAAAAATGCTCTAAAAACCGTAAGTTTTAGGCAATGCTGTTGTCTTAATCCCAGTTACTTAGTGTCTGTACTCCTCTTCCTTCCTTCCTTGCTTCCCTCCTTCCTTTCTTTCTTCTTTCCTTCCTTCCACTCTCTCTTTTTTCTTCCTCCCTCTCTCCCTATCTGCCTCCCTTCCTCTTCTTTACACATTTAGTGTCATCTTCCTCCCAACTCTACATTCTTTGGCTGATCATTACAACCTGTCATACTCTCCTAATTCTATTTTAATTCATCATCTTCGGCTTACAACTATCACCTTGATTAAATCCAAATTTCCCACTGCCTGATGCCTGCTCCCAAGCCAATCCGATCTTTTTACTGTTCTTTGGCCAAAGCAAACATCCTCTTGTCTTTGAAGTAATGAATAATAGATAGAAATTTCCAAAATGATACAAAGGATCCCCAACAAATTGTAAGTATCCCTGAATACCTGGAATAAAACTCAACTGAGATCTTGTCCATGTCACAGAATTTAACAGATCACATATCAAATGTCAGGATTTATTCTGTTTCACTTGTAGGTTCTATGTGGCTACTTATTGGAATGGAATATGAAGGATTTAATCATAGTGTGTGAATTGAGAAGAAAATAATATACTCAAAATATTTACATCTCTGTATTTATGATTAAAGCTTCATTAAATGATAGAACTCCTATAGTGCAAGAACACCAGCTGTGAAGTCAGTTAGAGCTGATTTACAACCAGCTATGCTACTACGATTAGCTCTATGCACTGCCCAGCCTTGTGGAGCCTCACCTTCCCAATCTCCTTTAAATAGCTGAGGCCTTAACTAGGCATTATGTCATAGTATGCTCTTGGAAGCTGTTAAAACAAACACACAGAAAATGAATGTTTGCAGTTGGTGGATGCCTGTAATACTGCCACCTTGGGAGGCTGCAGCAGGAAGATGGCAAGTTCAAGCCAACCCCGGGCAACTTAGGGAAAGAGGGAATTTTATCTCAAAACTTAAAAAAAATTAAAAATGGCTGGGGATGTACCTCGGTGTAAAGGCCTTGCATTCAATCCCTAGTAACACACCCACATGCAGGCATGCAGGCACATACAAAAAGAAAACAGATAAAATTTCATAGGGTGGACTGATTTTTAAATGAAAAACCTCTGACTGAAGCCTCCATATGAAATTACATGGTACTGTGAAAAGGAAGAAGATAGACTGGTATTGTTATGTAGGGACTCCACACTCCTTGAAATTTGTGGTGTTCTGAAACCATTTGATGGAGATCATGACATCCTCACAACACTCTTACTAATTTGTCAGGTGACAAATTAATTTGACAGTATATATGACAGTATAAATGACAGTACCTACTATGACCACACAGTATTTTGTTACTCCTTGCAATTTATAATGAGAAAACAGAAGTTTCCTTTACTTTCTGTCTCCAGCTTAATTTTCTGCAAACAGTTAATACATTCTGTTTCCAGGAACCATTCCAAGTCTGCTGTTTAGAAAGACCGGGTGGCACCCACTGACAATAAGGAAGCTAGAGCTGAGTGTTCCACAAGACTAAAAAGCACCCCAAATACAATAGAAAAGGCTTCCAGTGAGGCCTCTGAAAGTAGGAAGACAGACGGTATTAGAAGAAATTTGAGGTCGGATTGAACACTTATGCAAGATGAAACAAAAACTTCAGCCTATCCTTAGCAACCCAGGCAGCAATTCTTAAACTTGCCTAAGAATCTTCTTGGGGTCCTGTTTAAACTACTGATTCAAAGGCCACACCTCCAGACATTTTGATCCTCAAGTAAAGGAAGAAGGACTGAAAAATCTGTATTTTCAGTAATTGGCAAGAGGTGAGGAAACTGTATCTCATGAGGCCCTCTAAACTCTGTACAGTGTATATTTGCCATACTTAAACATTTATTAACACATTGTTCTTGTTAGAAATATGTTAAACAGGGCTGGAGGGTTAGCTCGGTGGTTCCAGCGCTTGCCTCGGAAGTGCAAGGTCCGGTAACCACATACAATGCTGGGCGTGGAGACTCAAGCCCACCAGCAATCAATACCACATACCACAGTGCTGGGCGTGGTGGCTCACGCCTGTAATCCCAGCACTTGGGAGGCAGAGACAGGAGGATTGCTGAGTTCGAGGCTTGCCTGGGCTACATAGTGAGCTGAGGGCCAGCCTGAACTACAAAGCGAGACCCTGTCTCAAAAAAAAAAAAAGAAATATGTTAAACAATGAATTCAAACTAAAAATTTTACTTTTCTGAAAAAATTTTATTTCACATTTGTGTTTAAGTTTAACCATTGGACTAGAACACCTAACTCTGACTCTAAATACATTTCAATGTGGTTAGACAAAGTAACACTGTTTTTGGAACCTATTTTCCTAAGTTTATCTTGTTTTCTTGTTTCTATCCTCTGTTTATATTGTTTTCAAATCTGAGTGAATCCTAATCAGGGGAATAATATTTATCTCCAAAATACATTTTATTAAAAACAGGACTGCCATAAAGTGTAGATACATGAGAGAAGATGGTTAGGATGGAAATCTAACCATCCCTATTATTTTTATACCAGATGTCCTCTTTATTTTTTTATAATTTTATTCTGATTTATTAGTACATGTGTGTAGTAATACTGTTCCCTTGTGGTAAGTTGGTTCATGTATGTAACACATCTTCATTCTTGTCTTCACTCCCCTTCCATTCTCTCCTGCCCCTTCCAGGCACTCGTGGGCCCCCCTTCCTTTTTTTTTTTTTTTTTACTTTTAAAATTCACATTCCTTGAATGGCACTCGTACATGTACAGAATGTACCATTACAATGGGATTAAATCAGTCCTGTGCCTTGGGCTGGCATTAATTTTTCTCCGTTGTACTGAGTCGTGTGCCAGAATAACTGTGCTGTCCCAGTGGCATCTTTTCACAGTGTCTGTGAATCCTAGTAAGTTCTTAGTGATCTCAAATGTCAAGACTCCTCTACCCTCCATGTGAGAAAGTCTTTTATTTGGAAAAGGACTGAAAACCACAGTATCATCCCTGATAACTGAAACTTTTTTTACAAGGACACTAAGTTCTAACATCAGCACCCGAAGGAGGTGCTGAGCAGAAGGAGCAGGACGCAGCCCCGTTCTTTCTTTATTGAATTTGACAAATGGAGTCAGAGAGATTGTCAAATACAAGACCGAGGAACGGGATGCCTTGTGTTTAGTTATTCTGAGATTAAGGAAATGCAGCAGGGTGAGAACTAGGCCCTTCTTTTCATTAGGATGTTTTTTCTACCCTGGCCAGACTCCCCCAGCAGAAATCTTGGAAGTGTTAGATGGCAAAGGCAGGAGAAATGGCGCTGAAGGCTCCCTCCCTCGGGGTGGTGCCTGTGGTAGCATGTCTCTCGAGGAAGGGGCAAGTGCACTTGGCAGGGGTTCTGGCAAATTCAAATAGGCTTAGAGAGAAGATTTATAGGCACAGAGGACTTGAGACCAGCCATTATTTTTAATCGACTGATCCTCACATTATGTAACCACAAGATCAGCATAAGAAAAAAAAAACTTAAATAAACACAGTCTTTTTCAAAATAGATTCTGTAACTTCTAGGGTTTATGGGATCATTTCAAATGCTAACTTTAATAATTATTTTGTGAAATGTATATTAATAAAATATAAGCTTGCACCTTCAGCTTGAGTCCAGGGATTTGTTCTTAGGATTTATAACAATAATAGCAAACTACAGGCACTCGTGTAAACACTTCTCCCATCATTTTGAGATTTGTACCATTTTATGAGATTATGCTATTATTGTACCTCATTATGTCAGGTGAATAAACTGAGGGATATAAAAGATGGTAACTTGTATAAAGTCAGAGGTGGAGGAATCTGGGCCGTTTGGTCCCAGAGTACACTTTATTGCATTTTAATCAAAGTTTTAAAATGGTTTATATGAAATATTAAGCAAATGACAGTATATATGAAATTTAATTATGGTAAAGGGAGTAGTGAAGGAATGTTTGGATAATAGTAGATTATTAATTTTTAGTTTTGGTTTTATTTAGACCTTACACGTATAATATTCTAGCAGAAATTCTTTTTTAGGATACAAAATCTAGGGTTTCCTTTTAAATTTGCCATTTTCTTCTCACACGTGGCAATTGTAACTCCCCTTTAATTGCAAATAATTCAAAATTATTTCAAGTTATTTAAGGATTCTTAGATTTTAAGATGAGCATGGGTACTAGTGTTTTATGTGTTTCCCTCTGTGTGTGTGTGTGTGTGTGTAGTGTAATGCACATGTGTGTGCATTTCCCTATGGAATTAGCAAAACAGTTCAAATTCCAAACTAGGGGAATAAGGAACAGCATATATTAAACTTACTTATGCTTCTCTTATGCTTCTTTGTACAACTTAGCCTTTTCAAGCCTGACTCTTGCCTTCACTTATATCACATTTAGTGACAAATTGGCAAATTTAGTGAGATCACTAACTTAACCCACACATGCACTACAGACAATCCCAGAGTTATATCACATTTACCAATTACAAGTTCATTTTCCGATGCTTTAATCTCATTTAATAATGATACTTTGAAGGAATAAAAAGAATCATATCATAAAGACATATGTATACCCATGTTCATAGCAGTTTAGTTTGTGATAGTCCAATCTTGGAAACAACCCAGATGCCCATCAACTGGAGACTGACTAAGAAAGATGTGGGGTTTTTAAAAAATAAAATGGAGTATTATGCTGCCACAAAGAGCGACAGGTTTCATTCATTTATGTGCACATGGATACACCTTGAGGAAACACTAATAAGTGAAATAAGTAGATCACTGATATGTAAACACCATATCTTTGCTATTAGAACCTTTAGATGTAAATGAGTTCTAGAATGTGACAGATTTTGTGAAATAGGAAATATTCAAAGGGAATGTGGTAGGGGAAAGTAATGAGGGGAAAGAGTTAATATGATTTAGAAAGAAAAAGAACATGTATATGGGGTGGTGGGACGTTGCGGGGTGGGTAGGGATATGGGTAATATTGAGAATTAACTTGTGTCATATACTGGTACAAATTCCTCAGTGTTGAGTGTGATTTTGAGCTATATGTAAAATGTACCAATAAAGAATTCAATTAAAAAATAAGGATCCTATCCATTTGGCTAAATTGAAATTTTTAATCAAAGGTGTGTCAGACAACTAGAAACTGCCCACATTCATGCAGCTTGCAGCAGTGGTACTGGGGTATAGTTTATCTGATTCATCCAGTTTCACCTAGCCCACTACATAAGTTAGAAAGATATGTCCGGGTGAGTGCTGTAATGCTGGAATACAGGCTGCAGCTTCTCCAAGACATGAAGAACCCATGTAAGTAAAACCTCAAGTCAAGACCTGCACTGCTAGAGCCCAGACTGCCAAGAGCATTTAACAAACTCCCTCCCTTTGGTTTATCATAGTCTCCCAAATGTGAGGAAGAATCTCAGTTGGTATGAGTAGATGGAATAGCAAAAAAAAAATTATAAAATTATCATATCTATAGTCACAGAAAGATTTTGGCTGGGTGTCATGCTTAGATCTGGTACTTCCATTGTGCACAAATTAAAAGTTAAAAAATTACAGAGGAAGGGAAGCATATACCACCTGATTCTGCCTTCTGGAGGAGGGTCAACTACTCTGCCATGATCTGACATTTTAGCAAAGCCCTCCCCCACCAAGCAGACTCCAGGCAGCAGGATGTGGCACTGCAGTTGGGATCTGTGGGCCCTCTTCTCCCACGAGCCACTTTGTGAGAGGCCAGAGGCACCACAGACCTGGAAGGAGAATCCCAGCTGCCCGGAAGAGGGGAGAAAGCACAGCCAGTCCCTGGAGCAGGAACAATTAAGTACTACAATAGTGCTTAAACAGGATGACGACTGTTCTGATACCTTCAAATTATGTTCCAAACATATGCATGTATTTTAAGAATGTCAGGTATTTTTAGGATAATGACTTCATTCAAAAAAGTGAAAGCAAGAATGTCATGCTGTTGAAGGAGCACTGGGTTAATCTGCTCCCCTGCAGTACAAACACACATTGATTTTCACAATGCTTTTAAGCCTTTCCTGTATATCTCCAGCAGAGAAATACCAGGGTCAAATAGGAACTCTATCCCTAGTTTTTTGAGGAATCCCCAAAACTGATCTCCACAGTGATTGCAACAGTCTGTATCCCACCAACAGTGGAGAAGCTTTCCTTTCTCCCTGCAGCTCTGCCAGCATTTGTTATTGATTGATTTTGTGAAGGCAGCCATTCTTTGTGGGGTGAGAGCGAATTCAGTATTATTTTCATCTGCATCTCTCTAATGACCTGTGATGTTGAACAATATGTATTCATCTGTATTTATAATGGAACAGTTTGTAATAGCTAAATCTTAGAAACAGCCTAGGAGCCCATAAATTGGTGAATGGATAAATAAGATGTAGTTGTTCTAGAAAATGGAGTACTACACAGCCATAAAGAAAGCCCAACGAGACATTTGTAGCTAAGTGGATACATCTTGAGACTGTACTCATAAGTGAAATATGACAGGGATGTGTGAACACTGTGTTGTTTCTCTAGTGTGAGAATCTAAAGGTGTAAATGAGATCCAAGATATATGATAGGTATTGTGAAATAGGAAGAAAAAGTTCAAAGGGGAAAGGGAAATGGGGAAGGACAGGGGAAAGTAAAGAAGAGAAAGAAAAAATTTGAAGGTGAAAAAGGAAAAAATAGAAATGAAACGTATATAGGGAGCTGGAGGGTTGAAGGGAGGGCAGGGGAATGCAAAAAAATAAGAATCATGGTATGTTATTTAGAGGTACAAATTGCCAATGAGAAATGTGATCATAATGCATTACTAAAATGGTCCAGTAAACTCAACAAAGGAAAAAAAATACATTGGCTTTTGTATATAATGAATGCTTTATAGATGAAGCATGTAGATTCATGTAACATATTTTCTCTTTAAATCGTTGAAATCCAGCCCTTACCCGTTCCACTGGGCTGTGGTCTACTCTCTCATCAACCTCATTAGTGACACGTGGAGCGTGGGAGTCCCTGAGAAAATAGCCATGAACCGAACTGAACAGGCCCCCAAGCTTTCAGCTCCAGCAAAGGCATTGCACAGGACTCACCAATGCTAACCGCAGTCTTTGAAGTTGAAACTGAGTCTGAGTCTCAGTTCATCTTCCCACTCGCCAGGGGACATTGGACTAGTTACTCATCCTTTCTGATCTCTGCTTTCTCCATCTATGCAATCACAGAACTAAAACTCATAACATGAAGTGACTGAAAGGGTTAAAGTTGTTACAACCAGTGAATTACTACTTAAATTATATAGAAAAATATTTTTTCCCTTTTCCAAAAAAAGTGAAGGACATTTTGTTTAGGGCAGTAAACATCCTGAATGAACTAAAAATGAAGAAAGCATCATCTGAAGTTTTGACTGGGTGCACACTCATTACTAGGAATCCTCCAAGTGTACTGAATCTGTGATCATTCCTAAGTGAGTGAAATTCCTCAGCAAATATGATTAAGAAAGTAAGGAGGCTGGGCTGGGGATTTAGCTCAGTGGTACCTCCTCTGCCTTGCAAGCATAAGGCCCTGAGTTTGATCCCAAAACCAGGAAGAAAAAGAAAAAGAAGGAGAAGGAGAATAAGGAAGAGGAGGAAGAGGAAGAAGAGGAGGAGGAAGAAGAGGAGGAGGAGGAGGAGGAGGAGAAGGAGAAGAAGAAGAAAGAAGGAAGAAGAAGGAAGAAGGAAGAAGAAGAAGAAGAAGAAGAAGAAGAAGAAGAAGAAGAAGAAGAAGAAGAAGAAGAAGAAGAAGAAGAAGAAGAAGAAGAAGAAGAAGAAGAAGAAGAAGAAGAAGAAGAAGAAGAAGAAGAAGAAGAAAGAAGGAGGCTGATGCATCGTTATAGGTAGGTAAGCTAGCTACACATCTTGTGGGCAGTTAGACAGGGCTGACCCTTGAAAAGCCCCCAAGAAAGGAGACCTTCACTTAAAGTCACCAGAAAGAGTGATTGACAGGCCTCCTTCCTGGGATGGAGCGCCAGGACCTTGACCCAGCTCTCCTGGAAAAGACTCCTGACTGAAAATCCTTGTACACTTGTTACATGACTTGATTTCTTTGTGGATCCCCATTTAATCAGTGTTATCTAAGCAACTACACTTGTAATCTTATTGATTGATCATGGTCTTGTCCATTTTGTGATTTCGTGTACCAATATTACCTAAGCGACTGTACCTGCAGTGTTACTGGTTGACTTACAATTTTGTTCCACCTTAAATCTACCTCACCTCATGGCTTTGCTTTGTAAAAGCCTTCTGGATTTAGCTATCACAAACTGAGCTGCTATATCTAGAAAACAACCCAAATGTACATCAATTGGAGACTGGATAAAGATGTAGATTTTTTTATATAAATGGAGTATTATTCTCCCATAAAGAATAAGTTTGAGTCATTTATACTCAAATGGATGTACCTAGAGGATATACTCACAAGTGAAATAAATAGGTCACAAATGTCCAAATACCATGTCTTTTCTGTGGTATGAGAAACTGGAAATATAAATGAGTTCTAGAGTACATGAGAGATACTGTGAAATAGAAAATATTCAGAGAGTAAAGGCGGGTAGGGGTAGATAACCTTGAGAAAAATGTGATGGTAAAAACAGGAAGCAAAGCTTTTGGATATATGGGTGGGGAGATGTAGGGTGGGCAGGGGAATGGAAAAAATGATAAGTTGTGTTATATACTGGTACAAATTCTCAATATCAGTTGTGATCAAGATGTGTATATAAAATGTACCAATAAAATCAATTAATTTTAAAAAATCCCTCTGGAAAGTAAAGTAAGTGGATCACTCACTTTTGGGTCCCCCTCCTGACCCTCTTAGGTGAAAGCTTTCTTTCTCAATAAAGTTTTCCTACTCTTAACCTCCTTCCTTCCTAAAATTCATTCTTTGTTTTTAGAGAACATGAACTCTCGTTTCAGGTATCTAGCAGTTTGAAAGCTAGGCTTGCTACCATGTACCAACATGACCCTTAAATGCTATTTTCATCAATTAACACGTGGTGAAGGGACAGGTTTGAGAAACTACTGAACTCTGTTTGGCAAACTCTAGCAGCATTTGGCAAGCTTGTCTTAGTCTTTCTGATTTGAATCTTACACTGGTTTCTGTAGTAATATTTTCAGTTTCAGAAATAATTTTCCTTTTTCTTTTCATACTTTACCTCTGCAAATCCTTTTACCATGTCATTCTCATGAGGAATACTAGATAACACAATGTCTAAGAACTTGGGATCTATGGGAAATTAATCTAAGTTTCCTGTGGTATATTTTTTACTGGTTGGGAGGGTTAGATTACTCAACTAGTTTCCTTAAAACACTGTTCTCTTATCTCTGAAAGAAGGTTTTGATCATGTTCACTTTGCACTTTGAGGTTTTTATGTGGATTAAAAGAAAGACCTTATACAAATTGGGCAGTTTGCTGCATACACCATATTACCACAAATCAAACATTTTATTTGTTACTACAGACATCAAGTAACTGAGATAAACAGCCATTTTCCTAAGGTAGATGTCCAACTAGCTTATCACTTTTCATGAAGAAACAATCATTGGTCCTCTAAGCCTCAAATGATGGAGGGTCTACTGATGCAGTTTTATGATCTTCCTTGTATTCCTCTTAGAGAAAAGAAAATGAACCAATTACTTTGAAAGTAAAGGACAATTCTCTTTAAATTTATTTCCAAATCTCTATGTGGGGTCTAATTTCAAATTACTGCCCACCTTGTGTTCCCCATCTGAACGTTTAGTTTTAGATTCCCCAAAGGGAAAAGACTACATTTAACCTAGTATGGTCATTTGTCATACACTTAGAGACTCTAAAACTGTGTAAGACTATTGGATTTAGGCAAAAATACAGTAAAGGTCCTAGAGGCCATTCAAATTCCACCTTCATGTCTTTCTCTGAGTAAAACTTCCTTTATCTGTTCCAATCCACATTTAGTCCTGAGCTTTTAACAGCAATATTCCTCCAGGAATAGCAGAAGAAGTCAGAATTTTGCCTTTTGCATTGCTATGATAATCTCCTTGGATGCTACCGCTTGTCATTTTCCTTAAATTCTGATGACGAAATCTGATCACAGGATCCCAGGAGTGAGAATCAGGAGCTTGAGTCATACTTTCAGCTTAGTTCCTTTTGGATTTTAACAAATGACTCGTTATTTCATGTCTCTGTAGTTTCTTACTGGCACAAAAATATGTACATATGAAGAATATATGCATGTATGCGTGTCTGAGCCTTAACTCCAGAGCATGATCTAAGATTAACAGAAATGCTGAACCTCTTAACAGACTATGTTTTAAGTGACTATGATAATACTTTGATATAAACTGCACTCCTGGTATGTTATATAGCTCTCACTTCCATTATTCCATTTACTTCTCTCTCCATATAAACGTCTCTGACAAAGGAAGCCTGATGATATCTTGTACCTCTTAATAAAGACAAATCAAAGCCCAAAGGAAAGATGAATTTGATCAAAGTGATATAATGAGTTAGAGGCAGTTTGGGGCAAGGAACTGGGTCTTTCTTTCAATATTATTAATATTTTTACTCATAGGTACAAACACAAATGACAAAGCCATTTGTAAATTATTCTTCACAAAGTTTTTAAGGTTGAAGTCTTTCTGCAATATAATTTGGTTAACTTGTTCATTTTTTCTCTCTTAGTGTTTAATTTTCCTCATTTTGCCCCAGCCTGACACCTATCTAATGTAAGAGAGAACTGGCAAAGTAAACTTTTATGTTCTAGAATTTATGTAGGGTACTTGAGAGTGATTGATTGTCATGAAATTTGGAAATCAATTTTATATGCTGGATTTCCACAGAACTACTTAGCAAACCATTTTATTTCTCTCCACACCATTTTTTAAACACAGAAAATAAACGAACTCGGCTATGAAAGTCCAGGGTTTCAATGATTTGCATGTCTCCATAACTATGATATAGAATACTGTTAAATGTGGAATAGAAAATAACAAACTCTGAAACTGAGTGCATGTGTGTGTGTGTGTGTGTGTGTGTGTGTTTGTATGAGACCTCCAAATTGTCCATTGAATTTCCAGTTCCCAAGTACTCAGGAAATTTTCTTCCAAAGGCACTTTTCAGAGGCCCTATTATGAGTACTATCATATACACATCATGTTTCTTAAATCTAAGTGGTAATGGTAGACCACTGACTCAATCATTAGCTTCTACAAGCTTTTCACTAAATTGTACATTTAAAATATGAATATATAAGAATTTTATATTATATATTGTTGTATAATACATATATACCAATATAAATTTTAAAGTATTTTATTAAAGTGTTTATGTCATCTCTTTTCCCTCAAAGACATTAAATATGCCTGAAATATTTTAGACATTTTCATACAGGGAACAGTTGTTTTGGAATTGAAATATCTGCTGATCCACTCTAGTTCTACTGATACCTCACCATGGGACAGTGTTTCAGCTCACTGGTAGCAGAATAATTTATATACTTCATATATACAAGAGTCAGAACTCATTTTAAGCATATTTTGTATAAAGGAAAAGATTAAAGATCCATTTCATTATGAAGATTAAATTGAAGAGAGCATTTAATTTTGCTTGAAATGACTCTACTTAAGAATGATTTTTTTCTTATATGGGGGCCATTAGAGACATTAAAGATTTTTTTTCTTATTAGACATAATAGCCATCTGGAGAGTCTGACCTTTTCATTATTTTCTGGCCATTCTTTATTGCATTATTTCCAATTATTTTCTGTTACTCAGCAAGAGGATGATTCAAATTTATTGTGTTTTAGAAGTTACCACTGACTGATACCTACAAAATTGAATTTAGTGTCATATGATATGTATGGTGTTGTTTTTATTGTAATGAATAAAGCTGTCCCAGCAATAGCACAGGGGAAATCTTGCTCACAGTTGTAAGACATAACAGTTCCCATCACCGTCCCCAAATTTCTATCTTAATATCGTGACTTCTCATCTGCTCCTGCTGAAACCAGTTTTACACAAATAAGAAGTCATCGCTGTAGGTCATTGGCAGAGTGAGGCAGACTTAACCCCTAACAGTCTATTTCCTAGTCTATTCTCGAGTAAGCACCACTGTCATGCCTGAGACATGAGAGTAAGTTATCCTTTTCTCCTGACATGTGATCTTGAGCTTTGAAGACCAAAAGAAACTGAAGCTGATAAGGCACTAGCCAAGGACTTCATTCCTCACATATACGTTTAGGCACTTCATTTCCCCACCTGAGGGACCTTTGGCCAAGTTAGGGTGTATCCTTCGGGATCAGCTGGCTTTATACACTGCACACACCACTGCTCATATAGCGGACTCCGTGACTTCCCAGTCCCCTTGATGTGATCAGGTAAAGGAGTGTCTGCGCTACTAAGGACTATAATGATGCAGTGTTTCGTGTTTCTAGTTCAAAATGTTTGTTGTTCCTTTTTTCTGGGCCCCTCCCTAGCGAAGGCTGCCCACTGGTCTCTTACATGAACACAATAGGCATCTTATCTCGTGGATGTCACTTTGTCTGTTAATCATTCTGCCTTTGGCTGTGAGAATGACATGCCAAAGAAGAAAGCCCAGGATAGAAAGCAATACAAACTATTGTTCCATTAAAACATTGAAATTTTGAGTATGTTTGCCACTCTTCACTTCCTCAGTACAGTTTTATTCTACCAAACAGGTACACAAAAAAGCTTTAGATAAATACAAGAGAGAAAATAGAGGTAGAGATAGCTATCTCTATTATATAGAGACATGCCATAACATAACAGATAGGGAAATGCCATGACAATAGTAGAAAACCAAGCTGCACACAAATCAGTCTAATGGCCTGTCCTACAAAGAAAAATTCAGGATCCACCCTAATGGCTGAGTATTGCTTGATTAGTAGCAGAAGGTCAGTAAGGAAATTATCTCTCCAGCCATGTCTTTCTTGATTTTGGAAAGTGTCCTCCCTTTCAGGATAAATTTCAAGATTGGTTATACATGTAACCTGGTGTGAATAATGAGTATCATGTACAAAATAGCCATAGAGAGTAAATGAGGTAGTAAACGTAAGGAAACTATCTATGGACATTAGCATTACTATTATTGTACTCACTAGTTTTGTAGAGATAATATCACAATTACTTTTTTCTTGTGTTTTGTGCTTGATTTTATTTGTTTGTTTGAGACAGGGTCTCACTTTGTAGTTCACTGAGCTTACTGTGTAGCCCAAGCAAGCCTCAAACCCAGCAGTCCTCCCTCTGCCTCCTGAGTGCTGGGATTACAGGCATGAGCCACCACACCTGGCATTGTGGTGTATGGTACTACGTGCTGGTGTGCCACGTGAGTTACCATGTCCAGCACTGTTGTGTGTGGTACCAGGATGGAACTCAGGACCTTGCACTTGCTAGCCAGGTGCCAGAACCACTGAGCTAAATCTCCAGCCCCACAATTACTTTTTAATGGAATGCTGATCTATCTATAAGGTTGTACAAATTCATCCATACTTATAAAATGAAGCTATTTAAAATAAGTAAATTAATGAAGGTCTTTTATACACTCTTGCAGCAGCATCTTTTCTGTTTGAGGACAGAAGGTCTGTTCATTCTCTTTCATTCACAGGAAATTTAATTATCAGATACTTTCACTCTTTCTTCCTATAGTGGGTCTATATTCCTCAGGTCAAATTCACACCATCCGACCTTACCTAACTCATCAGCCATTTCTAGGACAACGTCCTAGGTCCCCTACCCTACAGTAACCACTTCAGTGTTTGCCATATGGCACTCAGTTAAGATGTGAAAGAGACATAATAAGACAAAAGGGGAAAATAGGTGTGAGGCCAGTCTTTCTGCAGAGTAAAATTCAGAAACAACCAGTGTTTGAGTCGTCCCTTGATTGGTATTAGTGTCAGTAAGGAAATATCTTTTCAGTCAGGTCTCCATGACCTTGGACAAGGCCTTCACTCTCTCAGAATACATTCCTGTTAGGAATTCTTAGGGATGTAGAACACCTAAGTTCCACTAGAATTTTATGTTATAACAGAACTGCTAAATATCAGGAAATATAGTATAGCAGGTTAATGAAGTCCAGAGCCTTCAGAATCAATGTATTCTGCTTGTTCAAGGTGGAGAAATGGGGAACCAAAGGAGAAAGTTACTTGCTCAAGGTCGTTCAAACACATGACAGTATGACCAACAGAGCAACCCTCAAATAAGCAGGATACTTTTTTACCCTATACCCAGCTGCCTGAAATTATCATAGAAAATGAAGAATAGGATTTTTGTTGTAGAACAATGGTGCTAGATCTTCAGAAAACTACAAAAGGACAAAGTGTTAATTGGCAACACAAGACTGCTAATCAGCAATGTGCAGGAAAATGGCAACAAAGCATTTAGCTGCTTGGATGTGAGTTGAGAAAGAAATACAAAGACTATAGGCACAGATGTCCCTATCTAGAATTTCATGATATTATTTTTATTCAAATGTATTTTTATTGGAATATATTTTCCATGAAAGTGGATAGTAAAGATAAAAGAAATGAGCTTACAGTCAATTTAACTTCTTCATACTAAACAGGTGTTATTCATAACCCCCAGCAGGGATGGTGAACAGGAAGTCAGATCTATAATGGGCACCTTCTGACATCCCTGATATTCAAGTGCCTGTTTTAAGGCAAAGCTTGGCTGAGTCACGTTTTCACTTTGTCTCATTCTAGTGTTGTTCTGTGATGCAAATTCTCTTTCCCTCTTAGAATTGTCCTGTGGGAATTCATTATCTTTAAATTCATCTGTTTTTGATGAAGTTGTGCATGTATATTGCTTTCCAAGACAAAAAAAAAAACAAACTAAAAATAAGAAACTGAAAAGTGTATGTCCCTGTCTGTTGAGACAGCTGACAAAGTGAGCCTTCCAAAATTATAAACTCGGGGACTGTCGAGTACTGATGTGTAAAATGCAAAGATGTTCGATATCCTGTGGTATTTCTGAATTGTTTACTACTAATTGAAATAAATAAAATTTGACTTTGCCCCTAACTAAAGATTTCTGCTCTAGGTAGAAGTTAGACAACTCTCTACCAATGCACATCTTCTGATTTCACTTCTTTGGAGTAATTTCTCAGTCTGTAAAATTACAATTGACATTGATCTTTAAGATTAATCCCTAAATTGTTATTGTTGTATCAGTCTAATTTACATGTGAGCCACTGATATGATAACAAGGAACCACCGAGGAAGTAAAAATGATCATTAGGTTGTTACAACTGGTATCCATGATGGCATTTTCTCTGTAACAATGAGTATTACACAGCTCATGAATTAAACATTATGTTTTTACTCAACAGCTCGTCACCATTTACCAGTGAACAGTAGACATAAATGGTGAAAGTAAAGGTGTATGGGCCTCTGCGTCATGTAACTGTAGTTAGATAAGAAACCCCATTGTTGGCTTTACTGTTCCAGCAAACTCAATTGTCTAATTTGAGATATTCTTCTTTGAGCTTTGCCATCAACATCACTTATTTTTTTGTACCCCTTTACTCATAGATGAAAATATTATGTTATGGAGCTGGCCATTAAGTTTTTATGAGTGATATAATTAGGTATATTTTGAATATGGGGGAAAACATGTTTTTAAGGAAATGCTACTTTTAAATATACCTTTTTGTTATCATTTGAAAATGGTGTTTGCCAAGAGTAGATAATTTTGGAATGGATAAACTGGAAGACAAATGTGAAAAATCAGAAATTCATATTAAGGTTTCTGTAGTAAATGTAAAATATTATAAACTCATCAGAAATATCCCGTAATGATCTGAATCTTAAATGTTTAAACTGACTCTGGGGTGGAAGCTGCTGGAGCATTCTGTTAGTTACATCTGATCACAATAATATAAATGCATTTCAGATGTAGCAAAAATAATTTCAAATGAGTTAGGAAGAATTAATACTATCTTCACCAGATTGGTTTTAATAGACTATAAATTAAGACATGAATTCTCAAATTCATATTAAAGAGTAACATGTCTTTACACAAATGATATCACTTTTTAAGGAATAAATTTACGCGATGTCCCTCAACTTGCACTGGATTCCTGCAAATGAAGGAACCTGTTGAAGTCTCACTGACCGCGGTTGCATGGGTGGTGTGACCGCAGGTATGCCTACATTACTCAGCCACAAAGAACAGCAAAGGAGAGAGCTTTATAGCTACATGGATGCCTACGGTTCTTGAAATTAAAGTTGGTTATTTCAACAAACTGCCTTATGATACACAAAGTGCTTGGCGCGAGCTTTTGTCCCCCATGTGTTCAGTGTGGGCCTCAGAAACTGAGAGATGAACAGTCATGTCTTAATAAGCTACTCAGAGTGTCTAGACAAGAACAAATGAAATCCTGAACTAGGACAGTGGCAGTGGCAGCAGAAAAAAGGACAGTTACACAAGATTTTTCAGAGGCACAAGTGCCTTCATGATTCGTTAGATGTGGGAGGTAGAGAAGGCTCCTGCCTGTTCCTGCCTGGCTCGCTGGGGCAATGATGGTGCTTCTGCCACATATAGAACAGGCAGGAAGAGATGATGGCTTCGAGGAGAAACTAAATCCAGACTGAGTTCTGGTGTATTGACCCTGAGTTAAAGTTATCCTTCAGTCCTGTTGATCTACCAGCAGGGAATATTTTGTAAAGCATGATACAGTGAAACTGGTGGATTGAAGATGATTCAGGGGTGGGTGAAGGACCATCAGATAGCCTTTAATTACTTACAAGCAAATCTTTTCCTGTGAAATCTTCCCTCTATCCTGTTTACATTAAGTAAAATGTTCTACTTTGGTAATAGCTCTACTATGCTGTATAGAGATAGAGATATGTTTCCTTTTTTCCCTTCTTTTAGTATACACCGAGTCTCGAGTACTTAAATATATACACTTAAAATTTAAGAACATTTATTTTTAAATTTTATTTATGTCAATTTGTTTATGTCATTTGGTTCTAGTTTTCCACATGGCTTAATTTTAAGGGGAAAAATACTCATCTTACTATTGAGTGAATTTAAAGAAATAAGTTATGAAGTGTAGAGATTTAGCTTGACCTGACCACATTCCCTTTGACCCAAAGCACAGGGACCCCCTGTTTTTGTCATTGGCCTGGACCATGACTCTATCAGCAAACTCTCAGAAATTGCAGTCTGCAGTGCTACATCTATCCAGGTCTGTCTTTGTTCTCAGGACACTTCTGGTGGGTTCTTACACACTGTGACTTCCTGGAGCACTGAGAACCCAGCAGCACATTAGCTCAGAAAATACAGTGAGGCAGAATGAAAGAAGCTTAGAAAACAGCGATGCCACATTCAGACAATGTCCTATCCAACACAGTAGAGGTGACTTAAAGGAAACATGTTTACTACAACTTCCTCAGTGAGCCACATTACAATAATGGCAAATTTCAAAGGGATTATAATTTGAACTTCTGATAATTTCCCAGGAAAGTGTATTAATAAAAAAAAATGTTATAGATATTGACTACTTACAGTTCACCACAAATAAGGTATCAAACTAGCGCTTCCAATCAATACAAAATCAGTTATGACAAAAATCAGGTAGCTTCTCTGTTATTGATACAAGCTTTCAATTCACTCCCCTCTCTTCACAGAAGGAGCCGAAATAATTCAACACACACAACACAAAGCACTAGGACCAAATGGGAAGCCTCGCAACAGGAAGACAATTCACAAAGGAGTTGTTGAGTTCTATTGGTTGATAATACTCAAAGCACACCTGGTATTTTTTCAAAGAATTTTGCTATGATTTCCTTAGATTAATAGCCTTGAGGGACCTTGGTGATTCTCTTTCTTGTGCTTAAAGTACATGGGTGATATTCTCCTTGAAATATCTCTTAATAGCCAGTAAATGCTCTCGATTATTCGCCATATGAATACTGAAGCATGTATACAATGAGGTCCCTTTATGTACAATCAGTCCTCCCACTACTGTTCTTAATACAATTCTGGGCTCAAAATACTACACAAGAAAATCTGCTAGTCCTAGCTTGTGTATTCTGTTTCTGGAAACAGGAATAATTATAGACATATGAATATACACCAGGATGTAGTGTTGAATTACTCATTCTAGAAGCATCAAAAACTGGGGATTATTATTATTATTATTATTTTTATTTTATTTTATTTTTTTTTTTTTGCTTTTGAGACAGGGTCTCGCTCTGTAGTTCAGGCTGGCCCTGAGCTCACTATGGTGCCCAGGCAAGCCACTGCAAACTCAGCAATCCTCCTGTCTCTGCCTCCCGAGTGCTGGGATTACAGGTGTGAGCCACCACGTCCAGCATTAAAAACTGGGGATTATTTTTACACACATTCTTATTTTGCAGATGGAAGACCTTGGTTCTAAAGGCCTTCTAGTACATGATGGTCAGGACTTCTTGTATATAAGGAAACAGAAGGTCATTTTCCTCAAATATACTCAAACATTGCTTTGACCTTTTTGCTAAATAAGAAGAAAGACTTTGGAACAAACTAGTCAATGCTAAAAACAATACTAGAGCCAAATAACTTCATAATACAGAGAATGATGTTTCTGAGGACAGAATCTTAAGTTATCATCTTTGTGCAGATTCTCATTTTTTTCCCCCCAGTACTGAGAATTGAACCTGGGATCTTGCACTTACAAGGTAGATTGGTAGTGGTACTGAGCTAAATTCTTGGCCCATTGTGCAGATTCTTAATTTGATTCTCTCTATACTTTATGCCAAAGCCTACTACAACATTATTCAGACCAAAAATATGCCCTATAAATTCTAGAAAAAAAGATATGTTTGAGTAAATCAACAAGAATGTCCTTGGCTCATGGAAATCTATCTCAAGTGATAAATCTTAATAGATAATAAACTGAAACATAATGTTTACATTTTAAATTGGTGCATGTGTAAATTTACAGACTTTTAAAAGGATTAATTAGAGAAATATGCATGGAGTGTATACTTAATATTGCAGACAGTTCAAAATAGACATACATGAGATAGCTATGGTCTGGAAATATGTCTAACTTTCCCTACATGAGATTTTAATTACATTAAATAGTACTGTTAATATAATAGGATATCACATGATTTCAAATAAAATAATGGCAGTTTCATTTGAAAAATCTAAAGTCTTGAATACATTCTGACTCGTGCACATCTGATAATTATAATCAAGGTTAGTGTTAGTAGGGCTGCTAGTGACTGAATGCTCATTATACATCAGGTATCATTTTAAGAATTGTACATTTTATATATAAATAGAAGTGAGCAGTTCCTTTTATCCAAATGGGTATTTGCAAAATCAGACCCCAGCAGAGATTAAATAAGTTTGTCCAGTATCTGTAGTTGAACCCTAAATGATAAAGATTTGAACCCAATTCTGTGCAGTACCCCAATGGAGTCTCCTAGCCGCTAAAAGAGACAGTTTGAAATAATCAGTTATTGAAAGAATAATGAGTTTATGCCCATAGTAGTCATTTTTCTGTTTTTGTAGAATTTACATTTTAGTGTTATTATTATAAATGCTATTTCAACATATTAGAAAATTATTCCCTAAAAGAAACAATAAATTTGCACCTAGTAAATGTTTTCTTCTTAAAAATAATTACCATTAAATTTTGCTTAAAATTAGCATATAATTTACTAACCCAATTTGAATCCAATTTGTTTTAAATTGATGGAATATATTCATATTTATCTATTCTACTAGAGTACTGATTATAATTTTGCCTAGGAAATTAAAACACTTCATTAAGTTTCTGAATATCATTTGTAGACAAGCATTGAAAAGTCTTCCAAAGCATACCTAAGAGAATTTTCCATGTCAAATCCATCTTACCAGAAGTTGTCTTGACTACTTCGGTGGTATTTCTCAGTCCAACAAATGAAAATTGGTAAAGCCTCCAAGATCTTGTGTCACCCACTTCAACAGAACTACGCTTCCATTGATAGACAATTTCTTCACGTGGATAGCCATCTACAGTGAGATGGGGAAACTCACATTACAAATATAATGTACCAACCAACACTTATGAGCAAAACACTGAGGTAACTAATGAGAGTGTCATTAGTAAACATCCTACACTAAGAGTTGCTGCAGTAGCCAAGATAACTATAACATCATCATCTATTAATATAGAGTAAGATCCAAAAATCAGAAAGTTAAACCTACCCTGGGATGATAGGTTAAAATGCATAGAAGGAATAGTATGCATGATATTCTATATGCGATATTCACATTCCTCATCATCTCAGGTAATTTATGAGAGGTGGCCAGTATAAACTAACAGGTAAGTAATATATTGTTTTGTAGTGAAGGGTAATCAACAGGAAGATTTTGAGAGCCATGTTCCAGTAAAAAATAAAGAGAAATAGTAACTCAAGTCCTTCAGATTGAAAAATAGTTGGGAAAAATTTCAGTGTTTTGTATTATTATCTCTCCATTTGTTTAGGCTAATGTAATATGTACATATACACAGAGCAATAAGTAGGAATGCCAAGGGAGATACATTAATTATCTTGATACTAAGATAACAGAAGTTCTTAATGAAAAAGGGATTATAATGCAAGATTGGGATAATATAATGATTATGAGGACAATTAAAAAATACCCTGGTAAAATTTCTTAATTTTTTTCTCACTTATTTCTGCTTGAGAGTGATACTTAATGGGTAGAATATATTTCCTGATTGGAGAATATTATTGAATTAAATGTGGAATAAAATTTTTCAAATACAGATACAGGAAAGAAACAAAAAAATCACCTCAACTACTCATCCATCGATAATGCTATGTGAAGATAACCCTTCGGTGTAAAGCATTATTCACTAACCGAAGTAAAATTTCATATGTTTAGTCTCTTTAAAAAAATCTGTTGATGTAATTATTTGTCTGTTATGTTCAGGTAAATCAAGACAAAATAGGATCCTTACAGAATTATTGACAATGTATGTAGTGGAATGAATTGAAAATTGAGAGAAAGAACAGTTATATTAGGGAACTTTCTGTGGGGAATGATCTGGCGACTGATATTTCTATAGCAATAAGTCATCCAGAAACCGGAGGCAGAGAAATTACCTGTTCTTGGGTTTTAGATTGTTCAAGAGAGAAATGATCCCACTTAGAAAATTAAAAGATAGAAGGTTTAATCTCTTTAAAGCTCATGGAAGTATTAAATTTATAATTAAATGTATTCCATTCTTGGATGAAACAAAACATGAAAAATGATTTACAGTGAGAATATATATCTAGATATCTATATCTAGATTTATATGATGTACACATATTTTTCTCTAATTTCCACTGGAATTGATGTAATGATGAATAATAGATTGCTTCTTTGGTTATTCATGTTTATTTTGACTTACAGCATTGATTTCATTGTTACTAAGAACATTCCTAAATATCTGTCTGGAAAATGATGTTACAAACATACATTTAAAGTATCAGTTTTTTTATTTTGCCTAATCTCCACAGTTGGCAGAGTGTAAGGAGGAGATCAACAGTCTAACAGAAATTCTGGACAAACAGCACAGCGAACATTTGGGGAGCCAAAGTTTGCTTGGTTTCTGACATCTGTGAATATGATTAAGACTTAACCTGTGCTAGAAACAAACAGATCTTCTCTATATGTGGTATTAAATATTGATAATAGTTACCAAGAAGAAGTCACACTTTTATCAAATCTAACAGTGTTAATATATCAAGCATTTCAAATAGATGAGAGCAAGAAAACATTATTTATATGTGGCAGGAGTTCATTAGCAATGCTCTTGTGCAGGAAGAGGGTCGAGGGACCCAGAATCAACCACTGCATTCTTCTGTTGAGTTTTGCTTTGGCAATACAACCCATCTCAACAACGGGCACCAAGCACGATTGCCAGTCTGTTACAAGTTTGTAATTCAATGAAGTCTATTTATAATTCCTAATGAAGCAGACCCATTTTGTTAATTGGGACAAGTAGGAGTTATTAAAAATAGAGATTGCCAAAATATTCAGACTCAATGGCATAGATTAGTGCCATCTTACAATTATCTGCAATTTTTCCATTAATTGAAATGACAATCGAAGACTACAGGTGAGAGGATACAAAATGTGAAAAGAATGTTACTTACAACTGGAGAACTCCAAAGGGCAGGAATGTTCATCCATTGGGAAGTTGTGTAGTTGTAATTGACACTCAGCATCAATTGTCAACCTAAATAGAACAGTATTTTTTTTTAAAAAATTAAGTAAAAAGATCCTGTTAATTTTTAAATGTACATTCCCAGAATTTCTAGAGTATAATTTCACATTCTGATGCACAACACAAAATGATGCTCACTGAAGAAATTCATCATATTAAGGAAAAATGAATTAAGACTAAATGAAGCCAGTTATAGAGAATGGTACATGACCCCTAGCACTTAGGAAGCTGAGGCAGGAGGGTTGCAGTCAGTCTGAGGTCAGTTGGGGCTTTGTAGTGAGTACAAGGCCATCCTGGAAGACAAGTAAAACCCATTTAGGGAAAAATAAAAGCCCAAATGGAGTCTTCATTTTTCCAGACCAGAGAATAGCTTTTCATTCATCTGATTTCTACTCAGTCAGAATCTATATTCTATAAATTTTGCTGGTTTCTTTTTGCAAAAACAATTACATGATAAATTATGCAGTGAATATATTTAACTTAAACTTTTAAGAACTTAAGCTCATTTATTGTTTGCAAGGAAATGGATGCTGACAATTCTGAGATCCTGTCTGCTAATTAGATCAGGACTTTCTTCTCATAAGAATGTGTTAGTTGTTAACTTTATGTTGCTGCACGTTTAAAAATACATATGTTGCACATTAGAATTTCATACATTTTTACAATGAAACATTCTGAAATCATTAAATAGTAGGGTATTAAAGAGATAGAGGTGATTTCTCTCTCTCTCTCTCTCTCTCTCTCTCTCTCTCTTTTTAACTAGATTTCCAGATAGAGAGTAAAGCAGCACAGGCAGATTGCTCTGATCCCTAAGCACATTTCCTCACCTAGTTTGCTATGTAATCACACCTGTCACCCATGGGAAACTTCAAAGAAAAAGTATTTTACATGCATGTTGATAAGAAATGGGCTGAAATAATGCCACAACATAATTTAATAGGAAGCTTGTCTGGTGATCCCTGATATTTAAGTTTAGAGGACATAGCTCCCAACAACTTTTCCCAAAAGAGGACCATTCTCCAAAGAGACAAGCAATCAGTTTGCTTAGCCTATTAATGTCATGGAGACTGGGGAACTCAGAAAGGGAAGGTGACAATTTCTGGGTTTCTCTCACTGTGTGGCTAGACAGAGAAGACTGTGTGGAGACTTTCACGTCAGAGGTTCTCCTTTAGTAATGATTTCCTTAGACACAGCACTGTCTGCACCTAGGAGAGCTGGTGGTGTCGATTGTTCTTGCTCCCACAGTTCCGTGGCACAGGTCCCATTCCCGGAAGCCATGACTGAACAAGGTCAGGTGATTTCACAGCAGCAAGGGGAATTTCACGTCAGTTGTGAGACATCAACCTTTTCACTTCACATTAGCCATAGAAAGTAAGTCATACACATGTTTTGGGCTGTGTGCTTCACTACGCTCCCTGACAGGGCAAAGAGCCAGTTTTTCAGTGTCACATGCTATTTTAATCCAACATGTTGAGCCTGATATCAACTATAAATTTTTCCTATTTCGTGAGTATGATTTATTTTTTGTTTTATTTATAGCAACTACCCTTTTCCAAAAAGAATACCTTAGAGTGTAGAGCACTCTGCCATCATTCCAAATCCTCAGCATCCTGTTGGGAGTGGTTATCCAGTGCGCATCTGCCTTTTTGGAGTTTCTGAAAAAAGTGTCTGGAATCCAGATTTTCCCGACCATATTGCTGTTCAATCGGAGCACTTTAATGGTGCTGTTAAATTTCAGACGTCTGTCATACCACGTTTGAGCAAAAAATATATCAATTGTATATTCCTGTTTTAAAGCAAAAGACAAAACAGAAGACTTTGATACCACAGAAATAGATTGTAGAATGTTTGTATGTCTCATTCTCATGGAATTGCCAGTATGAAGCCCAGGACTTGGGCTTTGAATAACCTAGACAAAGAAATACCAAAGTTGGTAAGGCTATTGCTTCACACAATGTGTACACAAGCTTGATTTTTTTAAAGAATTAAAATTATCTCAGTGAATTCTGAGAAGAGATCGTGGCCCAAACATAGTCCTTTGCTTTCTACCCCTGTCGAGGTCTTTGTAATAATGTTTTGAACTAGCTAATCTTTCTCCGTAGAGACTGCCCTGTGCACTGTTGATGTTTAGTTGCATCCTTGGATTCTACATCCTAAATGTCAGTAGCAACCCTACCTCTATTCCTGGCAAGTTGCAAAACTAAAATTACTTTGGTCACTACCAAAAATACTCAAGGAACAGAATTTTCTATGTTGAGAAGCACTGCTGTAGAGTGAAGCAAGGGTTGGAATACTCAAAAGAAAAAATTACTAAGCTGACAGAGTGGAAGTTCAATGGCCTTATAATAAAATGGAGATGCCAAGGGACCTAACAGCTTAGATAATGTAGAGCAAGAAAGAGAAGAATGCATCAAGCCCTTTACACCTTACCAGGGAGATAGCATACAACTCACTATTTTTAAATCTTTCTTCTTGCTGCTTTTCTTCCCTCTGAGCAAGATGTAATTAAAGTAAAAATAATCTTTCACATCACATACATCTCTACCAGAAAATATATTCTTAAATGGTAGATGATAAAAGGCCATAACAGTTCCTCTCAAGTATATCTCACTGAACTAAAAAGCAGTTGACTCCAATCGAAGCAAAGCAAGTGTGATGTACAGTTCACCCCGATGCAGGATGGGCAGTCCCTGGCGATCTAGTGCGGCCATCACATTTACAGTGTCTTTGAGGAAAACACCTGGACTCTCCGGCCTCCTTTTCCTCCCCTTTACAGATGAAGCATTAGCACAAATGCAGGCATAGACCCCCCTCCAGCTCTAAAAGCCTTTTTGCTTCTCTACTTCATCATTATCGTTATCATCGTCCTAATTGTTAATCAGCAGGCTGGCATCGTTCTCTTCTTGTTGATACTATTAATCAAGTCCTCAGTGGCATCAGTTCTCTACAAAGCCCTTCACGTGTCATGTCGTTTCATAAATCACTTTATGTGAACAACAAAACCAAAGCATAAACTGTTACAATAAACTGGTGCAGTGAGTACATTGTCATGACTCCCAATGACTTGCCCTAAACACATCTTGTATTATTTTATAGCTTGATTTTAATCATGTCCATAAATAAGAGAAATAAAAGCAACTCGCTTTTACTAAAATAGAAGAACGAGGCGGAGAGGTCCTTCAGATTTCCTAGTTTAGTTCCTTACACTCCATTTCATGTTAGAACACATGAAGAGCCACGCAAAGTCTCGATTTGCCCGAGAGCGCGCAGACTGCCGGGTCCGCTCCCGCGCCGGATCCACGCCTTAGGCCGCTGGCTCTGGGGCGCCTGCCGCGGCCTTCCTGGAGCGGCCTGCACCTTCCTGGGGGAAGCCAGGCCTGCCCGCTAGCGAGTTCCGCAGGCGCAGTCTCTGAGTGACGAGGCGGAAACCCCGCACACCAGCTCTTTCGTCAGAGCCACCTGGAGATGTGCCAGGAGGCACAATGAGTGGATAGATGTAGATACAGTCTCCCCACAACAAGAACAATCAGATTGAAATAGTTGAAGATTAAATCCAATGTCTCATAAACCTTGCTGACATCTGTAAGTTCTCCTTAAGTATTTACAGGTCGTATTAAAATACTAAAGATCACTAGAACTTAAGCTAGAAAGATGTAGAAGTTAGAATTAATAGTTAATATTCAAACGATTATTTCCATAAATACTATACAGATGGTGTTTTTATTACCATAATTATTAAAATGAAACCTTCTTAGCTCGCTGTTTTAACAAAGTATTTGTTAGTGTCAGCTTGGCAAACACTACTTTTAAATTATAGTATCACCATGTGATGTCACATTATTACATTGTATCATGTAACACAATACTAGTATCTACATTGTTACATTGAATCAGCTCTATTCTTTCCTACTCCCTTTTACTCTATTATAGACTGATTCTAGTTTCTCATTTCAGATTTCAGTGCAAAATGTTATAGAAGATCAGTTAAATTTATTATTACAACTAATACAATATTTCCTGTGAAATATTTCCAATTTGAAGAAAATTATGCTATCCCACACTACCAATATTACAAAAAGTAGTTGAGTATTTTATTTTGTTGTGATTAGCGCTGATGAGTATACATTTTTACATTTCAATAACATAGCATACTTACACAAATTAATTTTACATAAGATCATACGTAATTCTTACAACAAAAAAATGTTCAAATGCTGGGCTCAGGGTGGCTCAGGTGGTGGCTCAGCACTCAGGGGGCAGAGGCAGGAGGATTGCTGAGTTTGAGGCTTGCCTGGGCTACATAGTGAGCTCAGCACCAGCCTGAAGTAAAAAATGAGACCCTGTCTCAAAACAATTTTTTCAAAATTTAATAATTTTTAAATTACAAGAGAACAGATAGATCTGTAAAATTACCTTTCTATTCCAAAATCTTAAGCCTAATTTTTATCATGTTTCTTATCTATGTTCTTATAAAGTAGAAATTTAATTATGAAACTCACCATATTGATAGCGTTCACTGGACCAATGCTATTCACATACATGTCTGTGTGAATTAATGTTGGTTTCACTATAAAGAGAACCATAAATTTAAGTCCATGTGAGCAAAACAAAATTTTATCTGTCTTTATTTTCTATAACAGACTTATTTGGCTACATTAGTTACTAACTAACCATATTTGAGTAACAATTTTGTTTTCAAAAATAATTCCTTTTATGAATATAATGGTAAAGAGCATAGTAACATCTTGAAACTGATTATCTTTTAAAAATTATATAAAATGAAATGTAAAGAGATTCTTGTCTGCTTTTTTTCTCTCCTATTTTAAATTTCACCATTTTTACTTCAAAATCTGCAATCTATTTGCATATTTTAACCTGATGACCCAAATAGAGGAAAAAAAATTACTTTACAACCTTTGAAACTCTATGCCTTAGAAATATGAAGTGGACATAAGGAGCAAGTGTCATGAATTGTTTCTGAAACATTGATCCCCCATGAATTTGTAATGACCACTTTATCGTCAGCATCTATCCAGCACAAAATCCATCTTCCTTAATGACTTAGAGGATATGGCTGCACAGATAATACGAGGAAACCATGTGGAAGCCCATTATCCACCTGTTTATCAGACAGAACTATTACTAAAAGTCTGCAGCACAACATTTGTGAACAAATGCATGTGCTCCATTTCTATTTGACAATTAATGAACGAAGTCTCATCACGTTTTTCTGGATCTGAATTCAACAATCATGTTGTCCTCATCTTGATTCACTCCCCTTGAAAATAGTATGCCTAAGATGTGATAAATTGGGTTCCTCACGAAAACCAGCATCTTCACCTCTACTTTCAATTCAGGCTCTTTCTCTGCTTCTGGATCCCGGGCTTGATCCAGATTTGCTTTGGTTGATAATATAGAAAGTGAAACTGTCAGTGCTAAATCTATGTATTAAGCTTTAGTAGTCTCTATTTTCTGTTTTTTTTTATCTTGTGGTCCTGAGGTCCTTAGGCTCAGCCCTAAGGGAAGTGCTAAGTAAATGTTCAGTGTGGTGTCCCACTGAGATTCTGTGATGACTGTTATGTAGAAGAAGATAATCAGTATTGACTCTCCATTTTCTTGTTTTGATTTTTGAAATTATTTCAGGAAATGTTATTGCTTTTGTCTGGAATATATAAGAAGGTTTTAATTTTTAGCTTCCAAGCTTCACTCAAAAATCATATTTTGTCATGTTGAATATAGCAATACTAATCCTATCTCCAAGCTGGAGTGCTGTTTTCTATATCTCCTTTATGTTATAATATGTAATATAAACAATTTTATTTTTTCACTCTAGCAGTATGCTTATATTTTTTTCTAACAAGGCTAACAAAGTACACCTTAATATGTCCCACTCTATAGTATAGCACAAAGGCTTGAGCTCACCTCCTATATCAGGCCGAAGTTTATTGTCATATCCTTCCAGCAAGTTGTTTAGGATCACGGTGACATCACCTTCGGGAACTTTTGGAGTCAAGACCCATGTTTTGTTGGAAGCATAATCCTCATAGTCATCATCAGATTTTTGGCTTGTGAAGCTAAAATACCAAAAATATTGGCCAAGAAGCACACAAATTACAGCAAGTTCTCTTGTACCCCAACACACCCATAGCAAAGGAAAAAATAAATGTGACTACAGGAACATGTAGAACAGTAAAGAATTTCACCTGATGATTAATCTAACTAATTAAATTGGCCAGATGGAGATTAAAATACATTGATATATTCCTGCCAATTTCCAAGAGTGTTCTGCCCTCGTATCTATAAATATATCACGTGTTATTATTTATTTTTGTCTTTTTCATATTAGACATTCTTCATACCCACTTTCCCAGGCTCACAAAAGACATATAAAAAAGTACATTTTGTGTCAGGTGTGGTGGCTCACGCCCGTAATCCCAGCACTCGGGAGGCAGAGACAGGAGGATTGCTGAGTTCAAGGCTTGCCTGGGCTACATAGTGAGCTCAGGGCCAGCCTGAACTACAAAACGAGACCCTGTCTCAAAAAAAAAAAAAAATAAGTACATTTTGTGAGCCCACTATTCCAGTGATCTAAGAATTGAGCCAAAAGGTCTTCTTATTCTTGGAGCAGTTAGCTTGACTCCCCATTAGTGTAAATAAGAGAGGTAATGAGTGGCACTCCCACAAGCAGCCAGATTTGCCTCTCATCCCTCAACTGAGCCACAAGGACAACTCAGTCTTGTTTCTTTTCCTTTCCCCTGGCCCTGTGTATTTGTGCGTTTTCCCTCTATTTTCACGGAAGTGGTTCATTTATCTCTCATTGGTAAGAACCTGGAGAACTAGGAGAAAAATGTCGTTGTAGATGTAAAGACAGTTTACCAGAGTGAAGGTTTCTGAGCTACAGTTGCATGTAAGTGCTGATGTACTCCTACTGTGTAAACCCAGTTATTTGTTTTGACTGATCAAAGAGTCACATAATGTTCTAGAACTCAGGTGCACGTGCCCGGACTTGTCCCCCACCTTACAGTTGGGATGGAAGCTAATGAAGAGTGACTGTGGATGGTCAGTGGGCTGCTTTGTTTCTCCTGGTACCAGGAATCAAGTTCAGGACGTTGCCCATGTGAGGCGGGTATGTCACCTCTGAACTGTATCTTAAGAACTTATTTCTTGTGTCACCAATTCTGAGACCCATTTTCTCCCCACAGAAGATGATTATATTTCCCTTGTCTGGGGACAATGCAAATTCTTGCTAAAGGTCCCATTTAAAAACTTTTAGCAATAGTCAGTGAATCTATGCTTTAGGATGTCATTTTTTAAAAAAATATATGAACTTAAAATGTTTCCTACTCCATCATGAACTTCAGTTTATTTTCTAAATATATGACATATGTCCTCAAATCAAATTCCATTTTTCTTCAGTTATAGTCATTGAAATATTAATACATACTTAGTTGAACTATATTATGTATACATATATATAAATACATATATACAGCTTAAATGTGTGTTTACATAGGTGTGTGTTCATATGTATATATATATATAAATATTACAAAAGAACAGTGATTAAAGGTAATGTGATTAGATAATATGGAGGGAAAATGAAGTTTTAAGAGTAATCAGTAGTTAATCAGTGGGCAAGTGCAGCAGCCTCCATTTTTATAATTTTGCCTCCATTTTTATTATTTTTTCTTTAGGAACCACTATAAAAATGTTGTAGGGCTGTAATCCCAACACTCAGGAGGCAGAAACAGGAGGATTGCTGAGTTCATGGCGGCTTGCCTGGGCACCACAGTGGGCTCAGGGCCAGCCTGAACTACAAAGCGAGACCCTGTCTCAAAAAAAAAAAAAAATGTTGTAGGGAACTTACTGTCCTACATCATGCATTTTAAACCAGCATTAATTTCAGTGGCCATAGTGAATAGGACGACTGGGGCCATGTTTCAAGTTGCTGTCAAAGAGAAGCACTTTGTTTCAGGAACAGAGACCAGTCCTGTCTAGAAGCATCCCTCTAGGACCTCGATTCATCTTTCATCCAGAGCACTGCTAAACTGTTACTAGTACAAGGGAGAAAATGCTACATAGCAAAGAGATTTTCAAAGTGTCTAACTCATGCTGTTATCCAGATATCATCATTAATGCAAAAATACATTTTCAACTTTGTCTGTCTTTATTTCTCTCTCTCTCTTTCTGAATCCTTGTCCCTGTCCCTGTCCCTGTCTCTGTCTCTGTCTCTGTCTCTGTCTCTCTCTTTCTCTGATCTCTCAGATACATGAACACAAGTAATCACGTTTTCCTGGGCTGGAAATTTAGGTCAGTGGTTCCAGCGCCTACCTCACAAGTGCAAGGCCCTGAGTTCGGTCCTGGTTACCGCATACAATGCTGGGCGTGATGGCTCACGCCTACAATTCCAGGACTCAGGAGGCAGAGACAGGAGGATTGCTGAGTTGGAGGCTTGCCTGGGGTACATAGTGAGCACAGGGCCAACCTGAATTACAAAGCGAGACCTTGTCTCAAAAAAAAAAAAAAAACAGAATAGTACTTAGCTAGTACCTGATGCATCTCCCTGGAAATAGATCCATTATAACTATTGCTATGAAGTGACTACCACTAGATTTATGGCAACAATTCTAACTATGTAACTAAAACTTGAATCTATAGATATTGCTTCCTGGATCTTATCTAATATGGTCTCTGAAGAAATAAAAGTAGATGTTTTCCAGGGAGAAAAATAATGAGCTTTTATACCTTTTATAAATGAAAATTTTCTTCCCTGTAGCTGTCCCATGTGAAATTTAAATTAGAAGAGATGATGCATAATCTGGGATTGCTTCCAGATTTTTCTTTAAAAAGTAATATTTCCTCATTCAAGATTGGTTGTTTCTTTCTCTGGGATTCTTTAGAGGTAAAATCTCTGTTCTCGTAGGCAGGCTATCTAGGAATAGTATAGTCTGACCATTAGGTTTTCTGTGGTCTTAACTCCAGGAAAATCCCTAGGCAGAAATAGACTGACGGTGACTCCAGAAAAACTGATTTTGCTTTTGAGTAGGCTGAGAGCAATATAAACTTGAACTTCGGACTAAAGGCATCTAACTGAATACAGCTGCTGGATCACTGGTTACTACTCCTTCTGGGGCCTTTTAGTTTAAAGAAAAGTTTTAGACAGAGAAAAGTAAAACTGGAATTAATGTTCAATCATTTTAAAGAGCACTTTTGTCATCTAGGTAATAATATCTGAGAGACAGTGAAGGTTACATGGTTTTTATTTCTTGAAAGATTCAAAACTTCTTTCCTAAGTTACTTGTCCAAGTGCTTAGAGCAGCATCATCAACTTTTCCAGAAATACAGAACACTGAGTTGCACTAAATTCCCAAATCTAAAGCTTTTCTGGAACAAGTTCTATACGAGATTCATACAGATATTAAAATTTGAGACTGTTGGTCTTACAGTGGATAGACGGGTGTACTTTATCAGCTGTGGCTCTGTGCTTGCCTGTGTGTAATGGGAAAGCTAGTAAGCTTTGTAAAACTACAGATGCCTTGGTTTCCTGCCTTATCTTTTAATGCAAATCTTAGTACTGTAAATTATATTATTCACTTATATTCATGTTTGTAGTTTTTCTGCATGATTATTTTAGGCATTATCATAAATATAAACTCACCTTCAAAACAATAAACTTTATTTTCTTTAGGAATAAAAGAAGCTTGTAAAACAAAATATGTTGGATAGACATTCAATGGTAGTTTGCTTACAATCACATGGAAGAGTCTCAATATCTTAATTAGATATCTGTCTGGAATGTTTGCCAAGGTATAGATTAATTGTATTTATTTTACCATTCTGTATTTTCATGTAAATATTTTATATTCCCAAAGATTTAATAAAGTTCTATGATTATAGGGGGAGAAAACCTAGTTATTGGATTCTTCCATGATAATAAAATAGCAAATAGTTGAAGGAGAAACAAAAATACTTATTTTTATTGATGTTTCTTTAATTACATTGATACAAAGAGTATCATAAAATAATACAGGTTGCGGCAAGAGAATTCCAAATTGGAAACCAGTCCACACAACTGAGTGAAACCTTATCTAAAAATTTAAAAAAGGGTTGCAGATAAAATTCAGTGGCAGAGTGCCCCTATTTTAAGTCCCCACAAGTATAAAATAATTGAATTTTTTAAAAAATTCATTTTTAGCCAGGCATGGTGGCTCACGCCTGTCATCCCAGCACTCGGGAGGCAGAGACAGGAGGATTGCTGAGTTCAAGGCTTGTCTGGGCTACATAGTGAGCTCAGGGCCAGCCTGAACTACAAAGCAAGACCCTGTCTCAAAAAAAATTCATTTTTACACTTGAAAAACCTTTAAATCAAAGATGTTTCACTTTTCATAATAATTTTCAAAGTTTTTCCTATTTTTTTATTTGAATCTGTATTGGTACATTATATTTACACATCATGATCACACTAAACATTGAGAATTTGTACCAGTATATGACATGACATAATTCTAATTTTTCCCCATTCCCCTACCTATAATCCCCGCCCCCTACATACATAAGCTTTGTTTCTTTTTTTAGTTATCATCACATTTTTCCTCTCATTACTTGCCCCTCCCTAATTCTATTTCCTTTGAATATTTTGTATCACAATATCTATTATATATTCTATAACTCATTTACATCTTCATTTGCTCATATCAGAGAAAAGATATATTTACACATCTATAACTGATTTATTTATGAGTATGTCCTCAAGGTTCATCCATTTGAGTATAAAATGACTCAAACTTATGGCAAAATAACACTCCATTTTGTAGAAAAACCACATCTTCTTTATTCAGTCTCTAGTTAATGGGCATTTGTATTGTTTCCAAGATTTAGCTATCACAAACTGAACTGCTTTAAACATGGGTGCACATACATTATTGTGATATGAATCTTTTCGCTCTTTAATGTATATCCCTAGCAGGGGAATAGCAAGGTTAAATGGGATCTCTAATCATAGTTTTTTTTTTTTTTTTTGAGAACTCTCCACACTGATCTCCACAGTGGTTGCATGAATCTACATTCTCACCAACAGTGGAAAAGGGTTCCTTTTTCTCCACACCCTGGCCAGTACTTTTTGCTGATTAGTTTCATAATAGCAGCCTTCTTTAAGGAGTCAGATGAAATCTCAGTGTTGTTTTCATCAGCATCTCTCAAATGACCAGTGATTTCAAGCATTTCTTTTTTTTGTTTTGTTTTGTTTTTTGTTTTGTTTTTTGAGACAGGGTCTCGCTTTGTAGTTCAGGCTAGCTCTGAGGTCACTATGTAGCCCAGGCAAGTCTCGAACTCAGCAATCCTCCTGTCTCTGCCTCCCAAGTGCTGGGATTACAGGCATGAGCCACCACGCCCGGCTCAAGCATTTCTTTATAAGCTTCTTTCATAAAAATTTTACTAATATTTAGGACACAGTTTTGGTTAACTGACATTTTAAAATAAAGTGAATCATATGTAGTATTTTATGTATCAAAAAGTCAAGTATGAGGGCTGAGAACTTGGCTCAAGTGGTACTGCGCCAACCTTGGACGCACAAGGGCCAGAGTCGATCCCTGGTATGGCGAAAAAAGAAAAAGAAAAAAAAGGTCAAGTATGTGTTTCAAAATTGTGTTACTAGACTTATAAAAGATACAAATATACTCATGGCAGTTTAACTAGCAAATTCCCATACAAATGTCTATCAATAAGAACTTTATAAATACATTGTGAATTACAAAGATGTAAATGCTATAAAAATTATACTTTGTATCTTTTCTATTAAAGTGTTTTATATTAGATTTTTTTTCATTGATGCCACCCTTAAACAGTTCACATCTACTTGTTTTATCTCACAAGTGTCTGTTCCTTCTTTAGCGGCTCACAGTGGTTCCCCTGCTCCCTAATAGTAGCACCAGCTGTAGATTCCAAGGGAAACGCCTTGCAGCAAAAGCACCCTTAACCCAGGAATTTTTTTATTTTTGAGGCAGGGTCTCGCTTTGTAGTTCAGGCTGGCCCTGAGCTCACTATGGAGCCCAGGTAAGCCTCGAACTCAGCAATCCTCCTGCCTCTGCCTCCCGAGTGCTGGGATGACAGGTGTGAGTCACCACACCCGGCACTGTGGTGTGTGGTATTGATTGTTGGTGGGCAAGAGCCACCACACCTGGCCACTTAAAATTTTTTAAAAAATCAAGAAGTGGTCAAGTGAAATGAACTGACACCTCTTAGAGGAAATAGTACACATGGCCAACAAACACATGAAAAATGTTTCAATATTGCTGCCTATGAGAGAAACTCAATTAAAACATTAAGATTCCATCTTATGGGCCAGAGATTTAGCTCAGTGGTTCTGGTGCCTGCCTTGCAAGCACAAGGTCCTGAGTTCAATCCCTGGAAACCACATACAATGCTGGGCATGGATACTCACACCCACCAGCCATCAATACCACATACCACAGTGCCGGGCGTGGTGGCTCACGCCTGTAATCCCAGCACTCGGGAGGTAGAGACAGGAAGATTGCTGGGTTCGAGGCTTGCCTGGGCTACATAGTGAGCTGAGGGCCAGCCTGAACTACAATGCGAGACCCTGTCTCAAAAAACAAAAACAAACAAACAAACAAAAAAGTAAATTATCACTTCAGCTCATTTTTCCTTAGGAAAATAAACTGCGTTATGCCTGAGTCCAGGAAGGAAATGCTGCCTTCAGCACCAAGTTAATAACATTCGGCTTCCATAAACTTGCCATTGCAGAAGCAAGCGGTTGACTTTCTTCTTAGCAAGGAGTGAGAGAGGAACTCCCAATTGAACTTCACAGGTGTGCTAAGGGGTCTCATTTAAACTCTTCCTCTCTCTGGAGAGCAAGACACCAGCAAGATCAGGACACGCATTGTCTAGTTCATTTTAAAGGGTGCCTTTCAATCTCTGTGGCTGGGGGAGTTTGGTAGAAGGTCCAGGAACAGATAGTCGAGTGGTCCACTTTCAGAGGGCATAGAGACCCTGGTCTGTGTGAATAGGATGAAAGTTTCCACCCAATATTCAGGGGAGAACCAAAGGTTGTTGAAAGACAGTGTATAGTGAACAGAACTGGGGTACCGGGTGATCCTTGTGTGGAACCCGCTGGTGGCCTCTGGCTTTCTGTGCTTCCCGGTGAGGATGAGTAAGTGGTGTATGCAGCGCCCGCTGTGAAGGCTGCTTTGTACGTACTTGGGTCCACCTGAGCGTTCTGTGTGAAGCGGGCGGGATTAAGGCAGAGAGCAGGACATCTGAGAGCAAATTGTCCTACTCTGGGTGGCTTCCAGATCTCACACCGGGTTTAGTTCTTTGATGTTAACAGTAAGAGTGTCTGTTTGGCTGAAGCAGTTAACCGACGTGTGTATTCCAATATGTAAAATGCAAACTGTATTTTATTTTATTAACAGTCACCAGTGACCCATATCAAATAAATGTCTGTATAGCTTTATTAGCCAAGGTCAGTTTTTATTGAAACTATCAGAATGTTCATATTACGTTGGGAAGCACTGGCACATATAATGATGATACTGAGGTAGGATGAGCATGAGGGTGCTTTGATTCTGCTTCTCAACTAGGTGTTTCCAACCTCGGCTTCTTGCTGCCTCTTCTGTCCTCTGTGATGTCAGTTTCAACCCAGACTTAGCATAACAATGTTGTCATGGTGCTACCAGTGACTCCACTAATAAACTTCTTTGGGTACCATTTATAAAGAGAGAAACTTTTCCAAAAACTCAAAAAATTCTCCTTTCCTCCCCCTTCCTCTCTCCCCCACCCCTCTGTCTTTCTGTCTGTCTGTGTGTCTGTTTCTCTCTCCCTTTCTTTCATGGTACAGGACCTTCACACTGAACTACATACCCATCCTTCTGTCTGACTATCAATCTATATCAATACAGTTATAGACATAGATATTATTTTGAGACAGGAACTAGCAAAATTGCTAAATTGCCCAGGCTGGGCTTGAACTTGTGATCTACATGCCTCAGTCTCCCAGAAAGGTGGGATAGAAGGGAGTGGGCCACCTTATTCAGCAGACATGCTCTTTTTTCTAAAAACCTATACAAATCTTTTTTTATATTGTTACTGTAAATGGGATCATGTCATTGAAGCTAGTATCCGTAACTACAGGATGGAAATTTGCTGAATGCTTTAGTCTACTCATTTCTCTCCTGATAGTATTAGTCAGAATCAGCTTCCCAAAAGCAACAAGTGGCTTTCACAGATGCAAAAAAAAAAAAAAAAAATAGTGTTGATTGAGAAAGTGCTCAGGGAGCACATACTCACTGAGAAGAAGGGTATCTGCTTAAAAAGAGTCATCAGCTAAGGTCATGCTCTGGGATTTCTACTCAAGTCCTGTTATTGCTGGGTTAGCCCTCTTCTCATGGTTCATTGTAATTGTTGGTTCATATCACCTTTCTCAAAGAAAGATGAAAAAATATAAAGTGGGGAGGCCCCATACATTGCTGGAAGAAAATTATTTTGGCACCATTTGTTAATGATGTGGTTCTATATATTCTATAACTCAGAAAATCCATTCCTAGATATATCCTAAACAAATATGCTTACTCATGCTTACTAAAAGATAGATAGATAGATAGATAGATAGATAGATAGATAGATAGATAGATAGATATGAAAGAGCATAGACTACTGTTATACTGGTTATATAAGTGGTTATAATACAACTTGACAATAGAACAGAATATTATAATTTGGTCTATCTGGAGAATGATATATTATACATCAATATAATTAGTGAAAACCTGCTTCAGGCAGGAAAATAAATTTCAGAAATAAAAATCAGAGCAAAAGATGTTAGAAATATACTTATATGCATATACAAATGTGCATATAGTTCATTTATATAAAATTTAATTACAAGAAAAATTTATAGTGCTCAGAGGTCAGACTTTACTTTGAAATAAAAGAAAGAGGATATTGAGAAAGGAGTGAAAATATTTCTGGTTTGCTGGCAATATTTTTACAGACTTGGGTGGCGACCATGAGATTTCATTTCAGATCATAACTCTTTTAGCTATGTCTATGTCTTATATACTTTTTTAACTTCTCAATGACAATAACAATAGTAGACCTTAAAAGAATTAGATTTAAATGTCAAGTTTAAAAGCAAAACATTTGGCCCCTAAGGGCAAGAACTATTTCCATCAGCAAATGTTGTTATTCAAAACTTATGTCCTGTGAATGCTTTTAAAAGTCCTAAATGAATCAGTTAGATTATTTTAAAAGAGGATTTCATGTTTGTGAAAATTAACTTGGTAAAACCTGTTCTCTCTTTTTATATATGAGCCTGTGAAAACACTCTAATTAATACACATCTGCTTGGGTATATCCATCATCATCTTCTTCAAATGCTATGGATTCACTGTGCATGAAAACTCAGATGGGATAAATTGAAAATATAATTTGTATTAAGATGAAACAAACCCAATGCTAACACAAGAAACTATTTCTAAACTTATCTCAACTGTATATGACAGTTGGATAGAGAAGAAATAAAAGTATGGCTGTATAATTGTAGTTAGAAATGAAATAAATGTATAACTAACATATTGACATTTTTTCTTTATCTCTGTACAAAGAACTTTAATGCTCTTCCACAAAATGATAAAATGGTATTAATAATTTCTCATTTTTATGTACTCCCATAAAAAATATGGAACTTGATATGTAGCTTCGTGACCTGAATGATTTGAGACAAGTGGAACAGCTCGCCTTGCTTGCTGTGTATGAGGGTGGACTTTTTGAAGGTGGTGATGGAAGTTGATCCATAATATGTTGGTCTCAGGCAAAATTTTTTTCCTATCAGAAGCAGATTTTATAAACTACACTTGTGCTATTAATGAGCTTTCTTACTGCTAAACAAAATACTTGAAACCTGCAACCTAAGGGTGGAGTGTAGCTTGGCTGACAGTTTAGGGGCTTTTGTCCATAGTCATCTGGCTCCTGTGCAGAGATGGGTAGTGAAAGGGCAGGGAGATGGAAGATGTCACTCCTTGGCAGCCAGAAACTCCAAACAGAAGTGACAGACTGGCAGGTGGCAGAGCAGCTGCCCTTCAAAGCCAAGCCCCAGGGCCGCACCTCTTCCAGTCAAGCCCCAGCTCCTCCCAGCTCCTTCAGCCACAAGCTCACCAATCCCTTGATCTGTTTGTGAATCTAGCCCCCCACCCCAAGATGTTATTCTGAAAGCAGGAAAATAGGGGTCTGACTGTAAAAACATATGACCAATCTTAATGTCAAAGGACATGCAAGCGATCAAAGATGTCAGAGAAGACTACCAAGTAATAGCTCAAAAGAAAATACTTTGTATTTCCTCGTTCGTATGATGACTGTTAAGCATTAAAATGCAGACTATCCAATACATACTCAAAGTTGAAATATAATTCAGACCAATTATTCTTAACCTTGGCTGAATACCCAACAGGCTTTACAAAAGCAAAAGACAGGACTGAAGGTCAGCCTATTAATATACTGACTTAATTGGTCTAAGGTGGGATGGAGATGTTGGTTTCCAAATAATTTTAAGGTGCAGGAGGAAATAAGAGCTCCTGCAGAAGAAGTTGACAGAGCCACCCTGGGGTGTCTTTTCTAAGAATAAATAATAACTTGAGTAACTGCCCTGAGGGAAGTCGCATCAGATCTGTAGCTCAAGATAGTCACAATTCAAAATAGCACCACTCTCATTATTTCTGTCTTATCCAGGTAGCCCTGTTTGTCCTAAGACAGCTTGGGACATTTGGCTCTACATCATAAGATGATTTCAGTGTCACAGAAGTACACCATTAAGACATTAAAGCACATATTTACAAAGTTTTTCCTACTTTAATGTTCTTTCAATGTATCTCATTATATTAAGGGAAAAGTCTTGTTTATTTGTTACTTATCTTTAATCACTCTATTGTGCTAATCTACTTAGTAAGGCGAGCAATAATAAACTCTATACATCTATTAAACAAAAATTTGTAATAAAACCTGAAAATATTGCTCTGGTTTTATTGCATTTACTTGGCAGCTCTCTTCTATTATGAAAAGTAACACAAACTTGCCCGTTTTCAAAATTTTCGTTAAATCTGTTAAGCAAAATAATTATATTAAAAGACAATAGCTGGGTATTATGAAAAAAATTCAGTAAATGAATGACCAGGTATCATTTAGATATGGCAAAAAAAGAACGTGATTGGCTAAATTCTGGAAACAAAGCTTTATAGATTTAGATTTTCTAATCCTTCAATTAATCATTTATATTTGAAATTATTTTATATAGGACATTTAAAACTTGAAGAAATCCAAAATACAGTGCTAGCCTAAGAATACCTCTTATCTATTTAAGGACAAAAAACAAACACATGAACAATGAAAGCACCTACAAACAAAGAAAGAAAAGAAAATATTTTCACATGTTAGAGCGTGACTAATCTTTTGGCACCTCCAACTTCATATCAAGGTTATGTCTACAAATGTGGCTCCATATTTATTTTGAAGTCTCAATTTCTTTGGGTAAGAAGAATATTTTCTTCTAGAAATAGTTGTGTTTATTCACAGACATCTCCTGAGAGCTAAGCACTATTCTCAGAAAGGGGTATTTTTAATTTTAAAAAAGGCTGTCCTCCCTTGTCCTCCAGACCCGGGAGTGCTTCAGTGTCAGGGCTACTGTGCAGGTTGAGGCATTTGGTTGCCTATATGCCACCTCTTTCCTGGACCTTCTTTTCCACTCCACCCCGTCTGCTACGGGTCCTTGTCCTTTCCGCCAGCACCTTCTCCTTCAGGTTCTGCTTCCCTCTGCAGCTGTGATATCAAAGGTCCACAGAGCCCAGAGCTGTTGTTGAAGAAGAGCGTGGTCTGCAGAGATCTTGAAGGAAACCTCCAGGCATAAGGCTGGCATCAGGGTGGCAGGGGCAGGAGACAGCTGGCCGTCACCTGAGAGGATGCTCACACAGCACACTACATAAAAAGCCACAGAAACAACACCATGCAGTTGGCACCGGGGACCTGGGAGTCAGGCGGGCTAGAAGTGTGAAACTTCCGTCTGATGGCCTGGTCTCTAACACGTGTCATTAGTACTATTAGGTGTGACGAGTGGGTGGTGATATTGTAGGAGTTCTGTATCCTCTCTAAAGTGTTGAGGACTACTTGCAATGAAACATGTGATTTCATTTTTTAAAACTCCAAGAAAGAAAAGGAGGAACTGAAACAGTAGTCTCTATGTGTTTATAAAGGTTGAAGCTGGATGCTGTGCATGAAGTTTATTATACTGTCCTCTGTGTTGTGGATCTTTATAAATTTCCACTAAAAAAAAACCCTCAAAAATCTCATGCTCTTGTGGAGTAACACAGAGAAGAATGCATACAAGTTTGTTAATTTGTTTACCTTATAAACATTAGAATAATGCAATGTTGAGGAGTCTTTAAACGTTTTATATCATTACATTATTTTACTGGTTATAAGTGTGTATTCCTTATATAATTCAAACAATAAAGATAAAATATTATTAAAAATTTTCTGACTCTGAGAATGAATACAGATTAGTGCCCTCCCTATAGGTGTGTTTTTGTTCCAGGGATTCTGGAACAATATATTTAGAAAGACCCAATGAAATTGAAATAGTTCTGACTTTCCCACAGATGTAACCATATTTTTACTGTGTTTATTTCATAAGAAAATAAAAAGTTCATGTAACATAAATGGGCTTTTTTCATTGTTTATAGATTTATAAGTTTATGTTGTTTATCATAAAAGAAGATTAGAAGCCTTAAGTCATTGTGAACTCATATTTTGGAGAAAGTGCCTCACAGAAAACCTAAGGTGACTATTTTTTCAAGCAGTATATCATTCATGAGGGTTTGCATCTAGATGTCCCCACAGTGCCTCATGCAGTCTTTTACAAAGGTAACTGAATCTGGAATATGTGATGCTAGGGTTAAGGGTGGGTGATTACTAAACCACCATGTGTGAGTGAACTTGGCACTGCCCTCATGCCAGTCTTCTGAATAAGATAAAAGGAGCAGAACAACACTGTTAAAGTTCCTGGTTGCTTTTGCTACCATGTGGGCACCTTAAATAGTTTCTTCTCTGTGATGCCCCTCTGTCATAAGGCCTTCTGGTGCTTTTGCTGTCCTCCACTGCCATAAACTATTGCCCCTTTGCCAGTTGGAGCTAGCCCTGGATGGACTGAAAACTCTGAACTGTAAAACCAAATACACCCCTCCTCTCTAACTTTGGGTATCTGGTATTTTGCTCAGCAATGAGGGGAAAGTAAATAAAACATTTCTTTTTTTCAAAGCCCTGCAACCATAGTGCACAAATTGTAAAATTGGGTCCCCTTGGGACCCATACTTTTCCCTGACTTCTCTGTAATTACCCTTGGTCGTCTTTATAACATCATTTGGTACATGATCACCAGTATTATGTATCAGTATTATGTATTTCTGCGTTCAGAGTTCACTATTGATATAATTCAGTATATATTCTCACAAAATAAAAGAAACTTCTATTTTGGCTAGAAAAGTTAATCTTATCTTTTTGTAAGCATGACTAAAAAATTAACTAGTTAACTATCATGTTTGAAAGCTATTATTTGAGAATATTATATAAGATTCTTAATAATCCTGTGTGAACATTTAGGAGAGGAGTTGCTGAATAATATGTTAGGTTCTCATTAATCTTATAAGAAATTGTCAAGTTGTTCTGTAGAGTAACTATATATCATTTTTTTTTGAGACAGGGTTTTTGCTTTGTAGTTCAGGCTGGCCCTGAGCTCACTATGTAGTCCAGGCAAGGTTAGAACTCAGCAATCCTCCTGCCTCTGCCTCCCGAGTGCTAGGATTACAGGCATGAGCCACTATGCCTCGGCACTGGGGTATGTGGTATTGGTTGCTGGTGGGTGTGAGTCACCACACCCAGCATTGTATAGGGTTACCAGGGACTGAACTCAGGACCTTGCGCTTGCAAGGCAGGCGCCCGAACCACTGAGCTAAATCTCTGGTCCTATATATCATTTTTCATTCCCATGAGCAATATATGAGATAGCCAGTTACCTTATATTCCTACTGATATTTGTTCTTTCTAGTATTGTTTTTATTTTATGTATTCTAATACATATGTAGTGATATATTTAATTGGCATTTACCTGATAACTAATGGCAATGCTTCATCTCTTTTCCTTTGTTTGACACCTCAATAACTTAGATGAATGTCAAAGGTGGAACTGTATTATTCGATTTATAATACTTTCTTGAAAAAAGAGTCTTCACTGATGAATAAGAAACAAGTTATTACAAGGAATTAAATATTGGAGATGGTGCAACCCAACTAAAAAAAAAAAAACAAAAGAATGAAGAAACTTTTCTTGAGGAGGTAGGGGAGGATGAACTTAAAAGAATTTACATATATAAATCAATGGGATATCTTCCTATAATAGCAGCACTCAGAAGGCCAAAGCAGTAGGATTATAAATTCCTTTCCATGCCATTATGAACTACATAGGGAAGAAACTGTCTCAAAAAGAACAATGACAACAAACCCAAAACAATAAATACATGTGTGTTAAATTCTCACAATTCAACTTAGAAAAAATATTAATTTTCCTGGTTGTTTAAAAAGATTTATACTGTAAACCAAATCATTTTTATAATATTCTTTGACATGATATTTTTAAACTTCCTAGTACTAAAATATGAGGTGATGGAGACAAATATGTATTATCAATCTCTTGAGAGGAAAGACATTTTATCAGCGAAGTATTAGTGTGGTTTTTAGTTAATTTGATGCACAATTTTTGTGTTTTGTTTTTTTGCTTTGGCTTTTAGTTGGCATATTACCTTCTCTGGTACTTCTCTATACAGATAAAGTTCAGCAATCATTTTTTTTTTAATTTTGAGACAAGATCTCACTAAATTTACCAACTTATATAGGCTGGCTTTTTATTTTTGATCTTTCTGTCTTGGCCTCAGAGAGTGCTGGAATTATAGGCATTTGTCCCAAGCCCAGTTATAAGTATATTTTATTAATGCTCTCTATGAGAATCCCTTAATATCTTAAAGCAATTAATTAATGACAAAATAATCTATTTGGGATTTAGAGATTGTTTTCATTATTCATTAGATAGAAAGCATTTAAGTCTAAAAAAACTAAATCTCTATAAACATATTAAATAAATATATATGATCCAATAATTTAATTACTACTACAAAGTCTTTATTTCAAATCATGGATATAGTACCAGAGTCATTGATTGGTTCTTGGTCTTGATTCTAAGAAAGCTAAATGTCAACAGTTTAATTAGTGGTCAAACAAATGAGAATTGGTAGATAAACTGCTATACTAGTCAGTCCCCAAATCATACAGGTATGCCTTTTCTTTAAGAATGAAACCAATGCTGTTATATACAGTCATTCTCTAGATCCAAACCTCTGAGGGAGAGTAGAATTCCCATTATTGTGGGCCAGGATCTAGCTCAGTGATTTTGTAGTCCAGGCAGAACCCAAAGATCTGAATCAACCACCAGGCTCAGCTTCTAACCCATCGTGCACAATGGCCTTTCTTGATCACTATATGTAAAATTTTCCTAATTTTCTTCTTGCATCACATATTTTAGTTATTTCTCAACACAACACAATTTGGAGGCTTTTTTATTGCTGCTAGTTTAATAGCTAACTTACCCACATCAGCAGAGACTACAAGGATAAAGATATCTCTCTTTCTCATTACTTTACAGCCAGTGCAAAACAGGACCCAGAACATTTTTGAAAAGTAATAAACATGTATTGAAAACAGGAAAGCAGAAGTTAGGTAGGAAGAAGTGATTTGTGTACTTTTCCCTGGTTTTCATTCCACATTTAACACAGTACTTCAAAGCTTAACAACAGCAAGTGACAGTCCCTGTTATTCTAGGGGAAATGGACAGGGTTGTTTGGATTTATGTGGTTAAAAACTGGTCAAGCATAAAATATCTATCAAGTTACACAGTTCCCCTCAATCAGAGGCAATAAGTGAAACAAATCCAAATATAAACCTACCATTACCTGTAAAGTAGGCTGATAACATACTGTAATGCTATAGTGCTACTGTATTTTAAAAAGTATATTTTTATTTAGAATATAAGTTCTACAAGAGCAAGACATGTGCTTGGAATGTTCAAAACTGTGTCACCAGCACTCAGCACAGTGTAAGGAATACAGTGATGAATGAACAAGGTAATGGACACAGTGAATAGAAATCCAGGAGTGTCCATCTTGGTCACATGTATCACAGTGTGTTAACTCTATCTTCAGTCTTCTGCTTTGCCTACATTGATATATTCCTACATTTTATTGTGACTTTAACATTAGTTAAGCATCTGCAACACAAGTTATTTCCAATCAAAATGCATAAAACTAAACGGAAAGATGTTTCGCTCCTTTGTACCTCTTTACAGAGGTGTTTGTTTTAATCAGTGAATTGTGCTACCAGTGGTAATGGTAGCTCTATAGGGAGGAATTCCATCTTGGAAACTATCAATGATCTGCTGACAAAAGAAGTACCTGGAAAGGGCCAGATTTAGCTCAGTGGTTCTGGCTCCTGCCTAGCAACCACAAGGTCTCTGGTTTGATTCAGGTAACCACATATCACAGTACCGAGCATGGTGACTCACGCCCACTGGCAATCAGTACCACACACCACAATATTTGGCGTGGTGGCTCACACCTGTCATCCCAGCACTTCGGAGGCAGAAGCAAGAGGATTGCTGAGTTTGAGGCTTGCCTGGGCTACATAGTGAGCTCAGGGCCAACCTGAACCACAAGCGAAACCCTGTCTAAAAAATGAGAAGAAGAAGAAAAGAAAAAGTACCTGGAAGTTTTGAGTTAACTTTGCTTGCTCACATGTCCTTGATTTGGGAGCGGGAAGTTAGCTTTGCTAGCCACGTACTGCTCCTCTCTAAAGGACTTAGCAGAGGCCTGCTCACTGTGACCGCAGAGTTCTTCCTCCCTCTCCAACATGACAGTCATTTCTATTACTTCGTGTTTTCAAAAGCAAAAATTAGCTTGGTTAAAATTACGCTACTTATGACTTCTTTTAAATTAGGAAATGGAAAAATTATCTCAAATACTAAACCATCTTTCTCATGATGTTTTCATATTGAGCGCCAACATGGTTCAAAACAAAACTGAAAATAGTGAAGAAGCTCTGAAAGCAGTACCTGTAAAAGAGTTAGGAGAAGGAGTGTGGTGTTGGAAGGGATCTGATGAGACTAATATAGATAGAGCTGGCTGTGCATACTGCATAAGACAGCAGATTGTGGCCTGAAAGAAAGTCCTTTTTAAAACCAACTGTGCTGTTAACTCTGGTTTCAGATTCTGTGAGAAATTTCTGTCATCCCTCAGGCTGCACAGTTGATGGTATTTTATTATAGAAACCTAATCTGATTAAGACAATGCTTTTGTTTAGGCCCCTTTTGTAATCCATGCAGGCATAATGCATATGGTGTGAGTAGTGGTGCATAGATTTTTGAGATTTCACTGTATAAACTATTCTCTCTCTCTCTTTCCAATTCCAGGAAGAGATCACAATGTTTGCAGAGCACTATTTCACAATATGATTGTACTCTCATAAGTAATCTCACTCAAGTAAGTTATTCCTATATTCTTGATCTTCAGATACTTTAAATAATATTGTTTATTTTGAACTATTAGCTTTTTGGATAACTGGTTATGTAGACAACCATTGCAAAGCCAGATAATATCAATAGCCACAAGTATTAGTAAGAACCTTATTTTAATGAATTACAGTGAATGTTTCTCTGGGGTATAGCAAAAGACTTGGAAGACAGTGAAAGAGAATCAAAGGTATCTGGGTGGCTGATACAGAAGCCTAGGTAAGAGATGTGTTTTCTATGATCAGATCAATGAGACACAAAGAAAAAGTAAGGGTTAGTCATGACCTTGAATAGCAAAATGTCAACTTGGATTTTTTTTCTCTCTCCTCATTATTCTTCAGCAGATTCAAGAGTCATTACTTTAATTCCCTGCTGATAAAAATAAATTGACTCTCAAGATTAGCAATCCACATTTGTTGTGAATAATGAGTTGAGTAATTTTGCTTAGCAGGTTAATTTCAAGGGTTCCACACTCTCTTTTTTTTTTTTACATATAATTTTTCTTTACATATAATTAAGGAAGTTGACCTCAGCAAAGAGTTTCATTCAGTGGTATGTATCTCCTCATTAGGTCCCAATCCACACTGTTAGTGATACTGAGTTTGCAGAAATCATATGCTTAAAATGAATTAGAAATATTAAGAATTATAGAAATTTAAAGATTTTCACCCAACTTGCTTATCTCATAGAAATTAAGACAAAGGAATTGACAATTAGCAATTTTTCTGCTAAGAAAAATCATTATCTGGAGGCTCCCCAAATTTAGGATTCAGCAGGAATAGAGAGGCTACTTGTGCTTCTAGACTTACACTAAGGAAATAGTTACCTTACAATCAAAAAAGAATACTTGAATTAACTTGTGTCATATACTGGTTCAAATTCCCCAGTGTTCTGTGTGATTGTGAACTGTATATAAAATGTACCAGTAAAGAATTCAATTTAAAAAAAAGTATAACCCATAGAATGGTAAAGTGTTGGCCTAGCATATGCGAGGACCTGGGTTCTCTCCCTAACAGTGGACAGAAAAACAAACAATCAGCTGGGCATGGTG
>PVIC010004347.1:0-63123 GCA_004025085.1 Thryonomys swinderianus | reverse complement strand
ATTTAAAAGCCTCAGCAGCAGCACTGTGTTTGAACACTTCGGACCCAGAGAGAGCCATGCACCATTGGTGACTGCTGCCGTAATTGCTTCCTCGTGAGAGAATGAACAGAGGTCCAGGCCCGGGAGGAACCCTTAGCCATAGAAAACCCAGAGCAGAAGGGAAGGGAACTAGAGACAAGGGGAGAGGGGCAGGCGAAGGAGTGTGAAAGAATCAAGATGCTTTATGTACATGCACCAAAGCCCCAGAGGGTTTAATTGTGTACTGCAACATGTACCAAGAAAACAAGGTAAAAGAGGAGACCGTCCTTCCTGGACTGAAAGTTCCCTGTCGTACTGTGTCCATGGTGTGCTGCAGAGAGCCCTCATCACGAACCTCGACGTTTCCCTCCTCCCACCCTCCTGCAGTCCCCAGACTGGTTCTGTATGCGAGGCTGCGGGCGTGGACTGGGCAGGCAACATGCAGGAATAGGTGGTGCTTTTAAAGTTCAGACTTTAGACTGTTCCAGCACATTCCTCCATCTGTTTTCATAGTGAACTTGGAAGGGAACACACGGCCATGACCTGCACTGTCAACGGCCAAGGGAACATGTATTAACAGTGTTTGCTTGTAAGCATGGCTAATAATCAGACTCAACTGCAGATGCACTTTGTATCTTGTATATATACAATATATGATAAGTTTGTGTATCATTTTTATTCAAAATAATGCATTCTGATAAGAAGAGTCAAGACCCTGGAGTGAGGAGAGATGTGGCAGGAGAAAGCACAGGAATGCTGAGGCCTCTGGCCGGAAGCCAGGCCACAGAGACACGGTGTTAATCACTAAGGTTTAGTAACAGCGCATCATGCTCACCTACACAGATGCTGTCTTTTTCTGTGGCTGTACTGACTGCATGTCTGTCATGGTTAGAGCTATGTCCTGGCTAGATATGAAGTATCGGTGTTTCATAGTGTTAAGATATTGAAGTTTGTGGGGGCACTGGGAATCCAATGCAGGGTTTTCACACTGAGCTCTGTTCCCACCCTTTTCTAAAAATTTTGAGACAGTATCTCTCACTCACCAAGTTGCTGAACCTCGGCTTGAAATCATAGTCTTCTTGCCTCAGCCTCTCAGAGGGTGGAATTACAGGTATATACCACCATATCTTCAGGACATGGAAAGTATTAAATCCATGAATATGTATTTAGAAGTAATCTACTTAAACCTCTTTCTTCCTCTGAAGAGGTTTATCCATTTTTCTACATAGGTCATGTATAGTTCTTAAATTTAAAGACGCTGTAAAATTATTATTGTTTATTATCCATTTCATTACTATTATTACACGAGATATTTTCCAATATGTCTTCAAAATTATTTTAATATATGCTAAAATATGTTTTTTTATAACTAGAACATCATTGAATCCACTTCTTAGTTGTTAACTAATTCTTTTGTATCTTCTGGAATTGATGAATATTTTATTTCAAATAATTATGTTTAGTACTTTATTCTTTTACCTAATTGGGTTAGACAGTCTCCCAGAAATCCATAATGTTCGATAATATCAGTGAAGGCGCCAGCTGGTTCTTTGGTCTCCTGTGGCAGGTCTTTCTGTGCCATCAACAGGTTTTGTGCTTTTCTTTTGCTTCAGAAAAGTTACATATAATATTTTACCTTCTAAATTCCCAAATTGTCTAAGAATAGATATTACATATTACTAAATGTGTTTTAAATTACTCAATTGTTTTTCTTTCCTCCTGCACAGTAACATACTGGATTAGCATATTTGCAAACATGGAGTTCCATTTTCAATCTGCAGTGAGAGTAACATGTCATAGTTGATTACTGTCTCAATTTTAACCTGGAACCTCTGTGCTGGCACCTAAATTATTTGCAACATTTTTATTTAATGTATAAGAAAGGTAGACTTGTTCCAAATTTTTTAATGGACTTCTCAAGTTATAATTCAAAAATCAGTTTATGAAATGATAGAAAATTCAAAAGAAAATACTTATACTTTATATTCAAATGGGAGCCTACACATAATCATTGACCTAGAAAATCAATTGTTGCAAATTGATTTTCTGAAAGAAGTACTTGGGAATGAAAATTCCCTGCCTTTTAAAATTAATGCATTGTCAGTTACTAAATCCCTTCTTTGGCTTCTGGCCCTCATCGGTGTTACAGGATATACCATAAGGAAATCAAATGGCAGTATAGAAAATCTACACCAAGAGTTTCAAGTTGGTCACTCATTATACTCAAAATTGGTTGCTCTATTCCCCTGATCTGTAGTTTTGAAGACGTGGTGAGCTTCCTTTAGAACTAGAGTCTTCCAACGCTCTCCTATGGAATTACGTTTTATGTCTGCTTTATGGGAAAGCATTACCGCCCTATTCATAAAACACGAAATTACAGCTTCAATCTGTTCAGTAACACTGACATTTTTTCTGGCACTTTGAGTATCTTATGTAAAACGTGATTAAATCAACTCTAATAAGAACCATCTCACATGCCTGTGAGCCAGGGGATCGGGCGGGGCCGGGACAAGGACTGGACAGAGGAGGCCCGACTGGGAAGGCCAGGGCCACTCTGTCCCTGCTGTGGGAGGAGGTGTCTGCCCCGGGTCTTCCTGCTGTGATCTCACACAGGAGCCTCACTCTGGCAGAACAGTTGTGCCCCCATGTGTGGTTGGAGAGAGATGGTTGGAGAGGGGACGTATGCAGCCTGAGGTTGCACAGCCAGCCCTGCAGTCGGGCCCTGTGATTCCTGAGTTGTTACACTGAGAACCTCAAGCCTTCCAGAACTCATTCATGTTTCCTAGTTCCAACCTGTGGAGTCGTAGTCACCAGACACTGGGCCATCGTCCCAAACCCTGCAGAATGGGACGGCTCTCAGGCACACACTGGGTGGGACCCCGAGGTCTGAGACAACAGGGCAGAAATGAAGGGCTGTCCCAGGCTGGGCACAGTGGGGCACGTTCCACACGGCCCTCTCCTGCCAGAACAGAGAGCAGACTTCCTGCACCCATAGCTGAGGGCAGAATGGGCAACCAGCTGGGAATCACGCGGATGTGAGCACAGAGCTCTGGCCGCCACCGAGCCAGAGTCCTATGGGGAGCAATGGTGCTCTTAGGTCTCAAAACGCTTGGAGAATTCTGAGCTCGTCATGATAAAAGTGGTAGCGGTGTGAGTGGGGTACGCGGGGTGGTTAGACAGCGCGCACAGAAGGTTCTCCCTCACTCAGATGGGCATTAGGATGCGCTGCATTCCAAATTTTGTTTCTTCTAAGTCATTCATTTTATCTCATTACTAATCCTTATCATTTTTGTTTGTAATATATAAAAATAGAAATTCAATCCCAGCACTCGGGAGGCAGAGACAGGAGGATTGCCGAGTTCAAGGCTTGCCTGGGCTACATAGTGAGCTCAGAGCCAGCCTGAACTACAAAGCGAGACCCTGTCTCCAAAAAAAAAAAAAATCATATATATATATATATATATATATATATATATATATATATATATATATATATATATATATAAAATTACTACAAATATATATGTGTTTTAAATTTTACTGCCACTATTGGGACTTGCTGCCTTCTTTCTCTCTCCCCCTCCCTTTCAGTCTCTCCCCCCTCTCCCTTTCCCTAGCCCCTGTCTCTCCCATATTTGATGCTGCTGTGGTACCATGTTCTTTGACTGAAGGTCGCTGTGGTCCAGGGAGGTTAGAGATCCCAGTTTCCACTTGGTGTGGAGGAGGCGCAGAGGCCTCCGGGTCTCGGTCCACAAGGACCTGGATTCCAGCTCTTTACGTGAGGCGCCTGTCTCTTCTGTGGCCTCTGAGAAGACGTGGTCAACTATAGTCCCCACTGGGCACCACACCCCTTGTCACAGAAATATTACTAAATGCTCATGACCAGCTTTGTTTTTAAACGCTGTAAATTGTAATTGCAATTTGTGGCTGATTCAGGTATGTATTTTGTCCTGTTTCCAATTTCGAGGCACCTAGTAGTTTGGAAATGGTGCCAAAATCTAATAGTTGTATAAACTTCTGTTTATGTCACTTGTTGAGTTTTATGTGATTGACATTAGGCATAGTTGAAAGATGAGTCTGAGAGAGGAAAAGTGGGGTGAGTCCTGGCCAGACAACAGCTGAGGTGTCACCACAAACCTGAGTTAATCCAGTGCACTTCGAAGGCCCTGGACTCCTGACTTTGAGGGACAGTGGGCATAGTTCAGTGAGACGGTGGAGAAGGGGCTGTGAACCATCCCACACACACCTGGAGGGACCAGCGCCCAAGTCCAGTGCTCAGTGTCCTTACGAAGCTGGACATTAACAAATGGGTCCATTTGTTTTCAGAGGATCATGTATTAATGTGTGGACTAGATCCACGGGTGGGATCCATCTTCTGAAAAACCTGGAGGGACAGTCTCAGAATTAGCCTGACACTCAGGGAACAGACACCTCCTGTGTCCTGTTCCCAAAGGACAATGGAGCTTCGGGTCCAACTGTGGCCCCAGACCCTGAACACACCTCCAGAGTTGTGGTGGTAGCAGCAGCAGAGGTCACTGTACATCCTGTTTCTATGAGAAGAGAACATCCTCGCTGTTGCCACGGGGCCCTCAGTGTAGGACATGCGGCTTGTTCCTCACATGGCCCTTGATGATCTCTGAAGTTGGAAATTGCCATCTTTTTTTCACACACAATACCCAGAAAGGGTAATTAGCTCACATCATTCATAGTGTTGGTCACTGTAAACAATTGCAACTAGTTACAAGACTTTCTGTCTCCCGAGGCTACTGTTTTTCTCTGAATGGCACTAGATTCACACGTAAATGCCACCTCTGCAAGGCTAGAGCGTGCTTGTTTCTGTACCTGATCTTTACACCATGGTCAAAGTACTGCCAGTCCAATAAAAAATTAGAATTAGAAAACACATTATTTAGGCAAAGCATTACTGTTGAAGTAGAGTTTGTATGCTTATTTAGGTTACTCCAATAGAAAGAAGGAAGAAAACAAGCCAGCATTGTATTATTTTGGCCAATAAGATGCTGCCCTAAGACAAGACTGACATGTTATCAAAGCAGGCAGCCCCTCTGCACAGCAGCTCTGGCAGGGACACTGGGTGTATGCTGGGACTTGGCTGAATTCTTAAGGTCACTGAAAACCAACTCACGTTTGGAGGTGATTCATTCCTCATAAAAGTATCAGTGTAACTGATATCTGGTGTCAGAGAAGTAAATTAACTATCATAGCAAAAAGTTAAGGATGTGAATTCATTTGGATGAAACAGCTGTATCGTAAATCTAAAAATGGTTCCTTGCTATTTTCTTTGCCTCTGTCTGACCCAAGCTTATGCAAAGTGAGTTTTCAAATTTTATTCTATTTCTATCCTCAGCCCTGCTCCCAGGGAGTCATGGAGCATGTATTAGAGAGAGGAATAAACTGGACATTCTGATGAGGAAATGTATCTTTGCAGGTTACAGATAGATCATTCGCCAAAGCCTAGCTTTTATGCAACAGAAAATATACTTGTCAATGTCCTCCTGAGTCTGTGCTCCAGTGGGTGTGGCTGCCCCGCCCTCTCCCCGGGGCTGCGGTCCTCGGGCTGTTTCACTGTGTCATGGCTTCTCAAGTGGGATCCTGTGTTCTCCCTGCGGCACTGCCTACGTAGAAGTCTCACACACTGTAAACCAGACCACGGGTTTCTATTCCATTCAACTTCAAATTATGGGGAGCAGTATCTGGGGACATGGCTGTCATGAATTTTAGTAAAATGCCAAGAAAGTATAGGCATGCAGTAAATTATTTTAAATTATAACATTTAGAAAAGTAAGAAAGGTGAAATCCAAAAGTAAGGCCAATTCAGTGGTTCCAGCACCTGCCTCACAAGCAAAAGTTCCTGAGTTTGATCCCTGGTACTACCCTGCTCCCCCACAAAAAATAAGAATTTTGCTTTAAAGTAAAATTGCTGGCTTTCTCTCTCTCTCTCTCTCTCTCTCTCTCTCTCTCACACACACACACACACACACACACACACACGCACACACACTCGGTCTCTCTCACTCTCTCTCACTCTCACTCTCTCAGTCTCTTTCTCTCTCTCTCTCTCATTAAATTTAACTTCTGTAGAGAGGAGAGTCTGCTCCTCACCATCTGACCATCCCTTTACCGAAATGGACTTCCTGGGAAGCTGACCTCTCTGAGTGAACAGGCCTCACCTCCATTATTAATCTGAATGCCTCCTCTTGGTGCAGTTTGGAGATGCAAATAGTGTTTTTGTTCCCTGGAAAGCAGGTCTTCTCCAAAACCAAGAGTGACAACTTCTTGGCTCACGCCTGTCATCTCAGCACTCGGGAGGCAGAGGCAGGAGGATTGCTGAGTTTGAGGCTTGCCTGGGCTACATAGTGAACTCAGAGCTAGCCTGAACTACAAAGTGAGACCCTGTCTCAAAAAAAAAGAGTGACAACTTCTAATTGACGCCAGGGTCTCCCTATCTGGTGGGGAAGGTCTCCCCACGAAGCCCAGCTGTGAGGGATGCCAGGGACCCCAGAAGGGGCTCACAGCACTGTGGTACCGCTCAGGCAGATGGGACCTCTAAATGTCTGTTCCCTGTCAAAAACTGAATTTACACTTAAATACAGAACCCATGGGTGTGGACGGCTCTTGGCTCTTACCAAGTGGGACAGAGTAAACGACCAGTCCTGCCTTTGGTTTCCCACAGTGTCCCCCTTTCCCTGCTGTGCCGGGACGGACTCCCAGGATAGAGAATTTACCTTCAGCACAGGGCAATGTCTGGGGCAGAGGGCCACCGCCCCACACCCAGGTCCTCCACTCCGTGCTCAGTGGCTGGGTCCGCAATCAGCCTTGTTACTCCCAGTGCACAGCCAAACCGGTGGCTCCAGAGTGGAAACTCACCTAGGCTGTACAGCCGGTGAGGCCAAGCTGGAGCCCCACCAGCAGGAGCAGGGTTGCAAGGATCCCCATCACTCACTGTGGTCAGAGTAGGGCTGGGAAGCACTCAGGGAAATCCAAACCAAGAAGTGTGTAAGAATTTGACCCAAGTTGGGAAGAAACAGACTTTATGATCTTGGTTGTTGTATTGTATTGTGTTGTGTTGTGTTGTGCTGTGTGCTGTGTTGCCTTGGGTGGTACATCTCTGCCTTCCATCATGATGTCCTGAAACTTGCTGTGATGCTATCAGTATTCCCCTTTCCGCGAGTGGGTAAGAAGATCTGCCCTCTCGGCAAAGTTCATGGTTAAAAAGCAGGTCAATGGCTGGTTACCATGTGCTGCCTGTCAGGTGTCTAGAGCTTGCTGTGTCTTCTCTGGAGGGTGTTGTCTGTGACTTACACCTCCCGGCCTGATGCCTGGGGGCCAAGATGCTCGGGGCACTTGGCTCCACCACCCAGCACCCCGCACCCAGAACGGTTACTTTGGAGCAGCACTGAGCATACAAAGTGACTTACAGCACAAAATGGGGCAGCAGAAATATGAGCTTTTAGCTAAAACACATTAGCTTTTCTATTGAGCTTGAAAAACTGCAAGAGTACATTGTTTCTGAGGGATACAAAGTGTTTCTGGGCATGGTGCTAGCCACCTGTGACCCTAGAATTCTAAGAGGCTAAGGTGGGAGGGTTAAAAAACTCAGACCCAGCAAATTAGCAATATACTGAAATCCTATAATTTATAAGACTTGGATAAAACCATAGTTAATGTAGAAAATCTTAATGCACCTTTTTCAAAAATTGAAGGATCAATATTATACAAATCAATAACAAGAAAACATCGATAACATAAAAAACACAAACACATCACAGTCCTATGTCTAATAGTGAGAAAAATAGAAACAACTAAACTTGAGAAGAAAATAGATAAAGGCTTTAGGTGTTGTACAACAAAATATTATGAAATAGCAAAAATGTATGAATCTGAGCCATATGTTTTAAGGCCTGCTAATTTCCAAGCAAGGAGGTAGCAAGACCAATGATGGATGCCTGTTATTCACTTTACATGGATCTCTCAAAGTCCAAATCTCTCTATATATATATGTTGTGTGTATTTGTGTGCATGTAATATAATTTATAAAATAGGGCTTGGCATGATAGATACAAATTTCTGGTGATATATTGTGTGCAGGGGAAGAAAGACTTTGATTGAGTGAGGACTCATTTGAAAGCTTGTTCTTAGAGGTAGACCTTTTGCAAAAGGAATGGGACCCACGAGATGGAGGGAGGGTTAGGGGGTGAAGAAAGAACCAAGATTCGCCATGTACAGGTACCAACTTCCCACGCTGAGTGAATCAGTACTGAAAACATCTACTCACAAAAATACATTTGAAAAAGACAAAAATAATTGATTTGTACTTCAAGTATTATTTTGTAGGAAAAAGAAAAGAAAATGTGTGTTTTCATTTTAAATGTTGTTGAAGAGTGTATTCTTGGGTCTTAGCCTTATGTGTGGAAACCTGATTTGTGGGAAAGCAGGGTGCACCCTTGAGGAGGTCTCCGCTGTGCTGTCAGCTGGAAGCCAACTGGAGCCCTCTGCGCCCCTGGGGTCTGTGAGCTCACGACACCGAGGCCGTCTGTTGTGGGGGAGAAGAGCTGTTACAATGACACTCTCACTCCTGTGCTGTGGGGTGGAGACGCATTACACATCGCACTGGGAAGCTGTTGGGGCAGGGTCTCCGTGGGGTTCATGTCCAGACAGCTTTTCCTGCGTGGGTGGGTGTGGAGTGGGAGGCATGTTCCTCAACCCTGAAAGACGTTTGCTCACTTCTCAGGAAGTCTAGTTATGTCTTATTTTTTATTTTATTTTATTTTATTTTATTTTATTTTATTTTATTTTATTTTATTTTATTTTATTTTATTTTATTTTATTTTGTGGTACTGGGGATTGAACTCAGACCCTTGTGAATCCAAGGTTGGCACAGCACCACTTGAGCTAAATCCCCAGCCCTAGGAAGTCAGTCTAGTTATCTTATGTCCAAGCTTTGTATACCTTTAGCCTAAGACATGTGAGATGTGTTCAGCAATGATTCAGTCATGTAGTAAAATGAAATAGGAATGAGCCATTCTGGCATGTGTCCAAGGGAGACAGTGTTCTGTTTGCACCACCTCTGCCGTCAGTCAGTCTTGGGACTGTTGCTGGGGAGTGTTCCACTTGGCACGCACTGAGGCCGTGTGTACCTCGGAATCCTGGTGGTATGCTGTGTGTGGCAGGTGAGGCTTCTCAGGTCCGAGGAACTTGTGACCCGGGTGGGTCTGGGCATGGATCCGCTGTCTCAGCCTGGGCCAGGGTGAGCAGTCCCTGCCCCCAGGCAGGAGAGAGCCTCCCGGAACCTGACCCAGCTGTCCGGATCTCATACTCGGCTTCCAGGGCTGAGAGAATGAAAGGCCGTTGTTTGATCTGCCCAGTGGAGGGAACTTGTCACAGCCGCCAGCACAGACGGAGATGCTAATGATTCTGAAAAATGTCATTTTCAAAATGACTGTGATTGTTGTTAACCTTGTCTTAGCAAGTGAGGGCTCAGGGCGATCTGTCTGCTGCAGCTGAGAAACAACAATTGTCCACAGCTGCTGCCTGTTTCCTTCTAACCACCCTGGGGCTCCTGGGATGAGAGACGCTATGCGCTGTGGCCCCAGGTGCGAACGAGAATCTGGAGGTGCAGACGAGGACCGGGCTGTGGAGAAGCAGGGCTCGCGCCCAAGTTACCTCAACCCGATCCCTGCTTTACCCAAGCGCTAGACTTTAAGAGACAGGGCGCACATTTTGGGCCCCATTTTTTAGCTCCCAGGAGCAAGTTCTGTAGACTCCAGTTTTTTAAAAATACGTTTGAAAGCACTTTGTACATAAGTCTATTTAAAAAAGCAGAGAAATACTAAAATTGCCAGAAATCTATGTAGTCCTAAAACTATTAAAGAAGAAATTTTTAATCAATTTGAGGAGAGAAAAAAGTGCAAACCCGTGATTATACAAGAGATGAGGAAAAATGGTAATATCTAATTTTTTAAAAGAGAAAATTATTCAGCCCTTGAATGGATGGTTAAAAATAGTTATCATTTAAAATTGTATTGTAAAATAATAAGCCATAACAGAATGGGTACTGTTAAGGCCAGTATAATAAAATTAAAATACATGGCAGAATGAGATTAGTCTCTTTCAATAAAACTTCTCATGCTTAAAACTGTAGTATCACAATTTATAACACAAGGTCAAACTTTTAATAATTTGCCCTCAGTTACAAATGCAGTAGGCACAAGTCACACAGAGGACATGGCCCGGTATGAAAAGTTCTAAGAAGAGGTGATCAGTTTTAAACTGATGACACAGACACGTTTCCTAGATGGCTTGGTGCCGATGGCTGCACATCTGGAAATGGCATCTCTCTCCCAGATCAGGCCCCACAGCCCGGGTAGAGGCCATCAGGCCGTGGAGGGAGAGCTGCAGGAGAATGAATTCTGCAGACGCCCCCTGAGGACCTTGCTGCTCGGCTGGCTGCAGACTTGCTGGTTCTGTCCCCATGGCCCCGACCTCCCGCTCTGCTTCTGCGTCAGGCCCCTGCCTGGCACCTTCCAGCCCTCTGGCCGGTTCTGTGCATGGCTCTCACAGCCCCTGCTGGAGCGAGGGTGGCCCACTCAGGGCTTCAACCATGAGTGTCAGTGGCCACGTCCCCTCCACCTTGTGTTTTACCCTCCCCAGCGCCCGCCGTTTGCTGTTACAAGGCCAAACCTAAACTGTGCCATTGTGATGTCATCACTTGCTATTTCATGATTCCCTGTTATTTTCAAAGAAGGAAACAGATGCCTATAAATGGTGAGCAATTTCAGCAAAATCACACAGTCGAGCCTAGAAAATCAATGCATCTGGGTATACATCTCTTACACTGCAAATGCTCCACCGTGAGCCAGCCAGTGCCACAGAGCACTGTGGGTGTGTCTAGTGGCCTTGCGCCCTCACCCAGGTTTCTATCGGCCTGAAACTTTTTGAGTCCTCTGCTGCTGTGAAGTCGCCCGCATCAAACCTTCTCCGTAGTGAAATAGCCTCATCCTTTCTCCGTGGCCTTCCTGTCCCAGGGCCCAGTCTAGGGCTCATTTATAAAAAGAACATATTTTCAGCCAATAGACATTTACTAGTTATATGTGCCCTGAGTAAACACACACACACACACACACACACACACACACACACAGGTGTCAGCCACATTTCTTATGAAGAAGCCATGCATACACATGCGTAACACAGATGATAAATTCTGTAGTAGAGAGAACACAAATATGGCAGGGTAGATAACTGATATCCATCAGGACACTGAGAACACAAACCAGTCCTGCAATGTCAGCTCAGGCGGGCCTTGAAGATGTGGGCCTTGAAGACATGGGCCTGTGCAATGCACACATAGGTAGCACATTTCCTCATTGTCCTCTTAGAGATCAGCCACCCCTATCCAGTTCGAGGTGCTCTGCTGGCTTCCCAGGGACCTCACCTGTGGGGCCTGTAGCCTCGTCCAGAAACGTGGCTGTAAGAGTGGCAGTGTTGAGTGGCCACACAACGGTCTAGCCGAGGCTGAACATATGCAATCATGTGCCTGTTAAAAGCGCACTGCCATCGCTGTCCATGGTCCAGGGGCCCCAGTTCATCATGGGCAAGGTTCCTTCCATCCTATCTTCCCCTGTGCTCCCAAAATGGAGACCGCATGTCCACCCAGCCTTGCTGCAACCTCGACAAGAAAGAAGTGGGAAAAAGAGGCTGAGGGTCAACCATGAAGCTCCCATGTGCAGCTCCAATCCAGACCATTCAGTATCTCCTAACGGCCCCCTGTCTGATGCCTCTGCTGGGGCTCTAAGCTGATGGTGCTTCTCACAATCCGCGCAGGTTCTGTGATGAAGTCTGATGAGCCAGTGCTCAGAAGGGAGCAAGCAACGCATCACCTGCTTGAACTATAAAAATGTCATGTGCTGTTCGAGGAAACAAAACTTACCAAGTCTTGTAGCTTTGGAAAAGTAGTAGTCTCTAATACATGGTCTCATTCGTGTCTGTTCTGGTTTATTTCTTCTTTTTCTATGTAGATGCTTTTTTTTCTGAGGATTAAAGCCCAGATCTTTGCACCAAGTTACCCTTCACCCCATCACCACTGTGACACAGGTTCTCAAACCATTACTAATTTGCCCAGGCTAGTCCTGAACTTGGGATCTTCCTGTTTCAGCCTCCCAGAATCCTAGGATGACGGGTGTCCATCACTATGCCCAGATCTTTTTATTTCTCCATGAGTGTCATTTTTGTTTGTTTTAATAACTAGGAAAGGAAAACTATATCTTCATCATCTTTAACACAAAAGGCTGCTACCGTATCTCCCTCATTCCATCAGTGCAGTCCTGAGTTGGTGTCTGAAGCTCTTGTCCAACTCAGAAGCAGAACGAGTGGAAGGTGGAAGCCAGGACAGGAAGGGGCCCCTGCATCTTGCTCAGCTTCACCTTGCATTAAGGCTTGACTCTCTCCACACACAGAAGACTAAAACTAAAGTCACACACTCTGCCCTCTTTCCCTCTGGCCCAGACCCAAACCCATCAATACATTTCCATATACAGAACTCCTGAGCTGGCGACTTCTGCAGCCTGTTCTCCCCGCCCAGCCCCCTGCTTACCTCCGTGACAAAGATTCTCTCTTCCCTGCCACTGCTCTGCAGCCCACACCCCTGGCCCCTGCACCCTCGGGGTTTCCGCATCTCCTGGGGTGAGCATCTCTCTGATCAGCCCTCATGCACTTACTCAGAGCCCAGGCAAGGCTCTGGGAGGAGAAGAGCGACTCCCACCCCGGCTCTTGGGTTACACTGCGCTAGATAAATGCAGCTTCCCAAGAGTCCTGGGGAACCTCACAACACACTTGTAGCAGATTCTCTAAAGTCAGCTCTCATACTTTGACATGATTGCAGACAAAAATTTTCTTCTTAGTTGTGATGTGTTTTACTTACTGTAAATTTCTCCCTTCTTTTTTCTCTTCCTCCCCTTGCCGTTTGCCCTTTCAGAACGTTATCCTTTTCTTCTCTATTGATTTATAGGCAGCCTTCAGAAAACTGGCAGGGAAACCAGGGTACAGCTTCCCACAAGCACCTGCATACTCCTGGCTTGAATGTGTGTCCAGTAGCTCAAAATAGACCCATCATTAGCTGTGGTTTAAGGACTATCAGTGTCTCATCAGCACGGCTGGTCACACTCCGGGAAAAGACATCCAGAGGGACAGCTGGGCACGACCAGGCCCTGTCTGGGCGGTGCTCTCTTTGGTGGTAGCCAGTGTGGCCTGTAAACATGAGTGGAGAGCTGGCCCAGGCCACAGTTTTCCCTTCTTACAATTAAGGCTTTGAACAGAGAAAAGGCATCTCTGAGTTTCCAGCATGCTTCATATATATATAACATATGCATGTGTGTAGGTCTGCACAGTTCTGTCTTCTGAGCTTTCCCTACACAGTTCTGTCTTCTGAGCTTTCCCTAATCTGCCCCAAGGCAGGGAGTTGTATCAGGAGGGTAATGTTTACAAGACCTAAAACTGAGACGAAGGTTAGGATACCATCCAACCAGTGTGGGAAGGATGCCTCAGCACCCTCATGGATCCCTGAATTACAGATCTGCAGGAGTTTGCTAAAAAAAAGCTGGTTTCCAGTCTCTTTGCTCCTCCAAGTCCATCTCAGTGGGGCACATGTCATATACCAAATCATTACACCTCTTGGGTGTGGGGCCAGCTGCACCCCGCACCTCACAACACTGCCTGAGAAGAGCCGGCTCCTACTGGAACCCACCGATGTGCCCACCAGGACGGCTGCAGGCGTCTGTCATGTGAAGACATGTGTGTGCTTCAGAGTGACTCAGGCAGCGCTGCCCTTCTCCCCAAGCTCCCAGGTCTGCCCGAGCCATTTGTGTCACCAGTGAAATTTCATGTCTGCACTGACTGTCCGTGTTGGGCTGGCTCCAAGGGAGAAGCCACGGCAGAGGGGCCTCGCGGGGGACAGCGGTTCCTGGCGCAGAAGGCTGGAGACCACGGAAGAACCACACAGCAACCTCGCAAGCCTGCGTCCCTCTGCAGCGCATCCGGGGTACATGCCTGCTGGTTGACATCACCCTGGTGAGGGCGGGGCACCCGCCACCCTGTTCGTGCTGTCATCCCACTCACACTCCCTCATGTAGCCACCCTGCAAACTTCCACCCTGACGGCCTGAGGCTCTGGTCATCTAGATATAAGCCACACCCACCTACCCAGAAGTGCCGGGACACACGCTCTCAGAGCTTCGCAGTTTTCAAAGCAAGACATAAATGCATTTCTGACTTCAAAACAATCCATTCACAGCACAAATTTGGAAGTGTTGGTAACTATAAAAAAATCTAAGAATACATGATTCTGAAAGGAAATAAAAGAGCATGTATATAGGGGGTGGGGAGGTAGGGGTGGGTAGGGATATGGGTAAAAATGAGAATTAACTTGTGTCGTATATTGGTACAAATTCCCTGATGTTATGTGTGATTGTGAGATGTATATAAATTGTACCAATAAAGAATTTAAAAAAGCAATCTAAGAATAAAAAGTTGGCAATGGTCAAGATCTTCCATTTATTCAGTTGATAATTACTAACTCACCCACAGATCTTTATATCATAGAGTCAATTTAAGCTAAAATCAGTAAAACAATTTCGAACAAATGCTGAAAAGATTCTCATAACTATTTGAAGTATATACTTCCATCATGGTAACCTGGAGGTGAAAGCGGTCACTGGACTTCTCTTTCAAGTGTCTTCTTCAAGAAGAAAGAGACTGTGCTAGTCTTGTACTACAACATGATAGAAGCAAGTGCTCTTCACAGTGTGAGGGGCTCCCTGTCCCTCCCAATACACACGTGTTCAGTTTCTGAGCAAGACCCTCAGGCACTGGATCAGCAGTTGGGATAATGTGCTTCCAGGAGGCCCCTGGCATGTGGGCACCAACTTTAAATATGCAAAAGTTGGGATATGTAGTGTGTAACAGCAACCCCCTCAGTGAATGTGGTCATTATGTATGACGAACATGAATGAACAAAAATAATAATTGGAAAAATAAAAATGCAAAAGAATATGCATTACAAAATAATTATAGTAGGTGATAAATGTAAAATAATTTAGTTGGAATCTGGTCCTGTTTTGCATTTTATAATTGTAGGATACAGTACCCTTCAACAAGAGTATTTGTTATTTTTATGAGAAATAGTTAAAAGCCTTTGCTGCATTGTGTACTAATATGAAAAAGTAATGTTTGTATGAAAGAGAAAATTAGCAGGCATAAATAGCCACAGGGTAGAGCGTATGTCCAGTGAGGCTGCAGGGGTCCCTGGGGATGTGAAAGGGGACCAGTGAGTTTGTGGGTTGAGGACTCACCTACTGGGTCAGGGAAGCACCAGTCTGGGCGTGTCTTTGGAGGATGCACATGCAGGCCACCACCTGAGGTGGGAAGCCCTGGAGATGGTGTCTGGGGACTCAGGCCAATCTGTTGTGCTTGTTGAGTCCTCCAGGGGACAGGACTGATAACAAAAGCCATACACACGAGGCAGGCTGACACTCCATAGTGTGTTCCAGAGGGCTGGAGGATCCATAGCCACTCAAACAAGAAGGGGGAAGCTAGAGGACATGAGGGTCCAGAATGCAGCACCAGCCCAGGGCAAGGGGACCAGACTCACAGAGAGTCAACACACGCCTCGAGTTGGCAGCCTGCAGACACTGGTGACCTGGACCCTCATGTGCAGAGGGATAGGTCTGCTCTGGGAAACAGGCACACTTCCTACTCCTTTCCCTTTTTATTCTATCCAGGCTACAAAGTCATTGGCTGCTGACATCCACTTCGGGAGGGCCATCCACCTCAGTTTGCTGGGCTTCACATCAGTCACTCTCAGACATGCCCTGCACTGTGCTCTCTTAATGTGCTGAGCATTTCTTGGTCCCTGCAAGTTGACCTACAGTAATTGATGGCCACATCTGTGTCTGGCCCCACCCAGCCCAAGACACTGAGCAGGAATTCAGTGCTCTGTGGGGTGGGGTATGGGAGAAAACAAGAACTGAGAACTGCTGTCCACACAGCTCTGCCTGGTCACCACCAGTGCCTGCTCTTTGGGAAGCTCTTCCCTCAGTTTCAGAAGTTTCCTGAAGGATGGCTCTGCAGTCTGCAGTGCACCATAAAGGGAGATGGAGGAGAAACGATGCTCCTCACCATGAAGTATCATTTGGTACGATTCATGTACTGCATGAAAAGTCACCAGACTGGGTATAATGTCAGCATCTTACCACTTGGGAGGCAGAGGCAGAGGCAGGAGAATTCCTGCAAGTTCAAGGCCAACCTGGGCTACACAGTGAGTTCAGGGCCAGCCTGAACTATAAAGCAAGACCCTATCTCAAAACTTTCAAAAAAAAAAAAAAAAAGAAAAAGAAAAACGTCAAGTCACACTCCTACTTCACTTCTGAAAAGCAACCAGCTCCAAACCCTGTCTCTATGCATTTACTTAAAATCCAAAAGCCTCACTACATTTTCCTTTTACATCACAAAACTTCTTGACTATTCTTCTTGACCATTTTATTCATTTGATAAGTTTCCATTGATGGTATCTTCTTTCATTTCAATTTTAATTTATTGTTGAGAATAACTGCATTCTAAAGCCTTGTCTTCTCATGTTAGTGAATTTATTAATACTTGATGTTAAAACCCTATGAATCTACTGTGTTGTTGAACTCATGATTTCCACTCTTGGAAACAGTTTGATTTACATTTTGTTGCTTTCAAAAGTCTCAGCTTTTGTAGGAATGTGTTCTTGCCATACAACCCAGATAGATCATTCTCTGAAAATAATTCTAAAAATCATTTTAACAAAAATTCTCATGATGTGCTTTAAGTTAAAATTGTAATGTCCAAAATAGTGTTATAATTTTCTTTAAAACAGTCTTAGCTCCATAACCAGTTATTACAGTTATTACAGTTTTAAGGGCACAGTGCAAAGTACAGTACCTTCAAACTACTAAGAACTCAAGCCAGAGACAAGCAAGAATTGCACTGCTGCCAGGCATGGTGGCTCACGCTTGTAATCCCAGCATTCGGGAGGCAGAGACAGGAGGATTGCTGAGTTCGAAGCTTGCCTAGGCTACATAGTGAGCTCAGAGCCAGCCTGAACTACAAAGCGAGACCCTGTCTCAAAAAAAAAAAAAAAAAAAAGAATTGCACTGTTAGAGATGAAATTTATTTCCATCATTCAGTAGAAGCCACAAGCTAGAGGGTCACATATGAAGAGTATGAAGCGTTCAGAGATGCCATACTGGGACAGAGAGAGCTTGCAATATGTGTGTGCTACATTCTGCTAAGAACAGGGGTGATTTTAAAACAGAAGAGTGTGACTGGAACTTGGTCACCAGGCTCAGGGTTCTGAACCTGGAAGCCACGGCCTGCTGCAGAGGGAACTGAACAGGATGGGGGTATGGGTGGGCATCCTCGGTGGTGGATCCTGCTGAGGGTGTGCTGCAGGGAGGGCTTTAACCAGTCACAACCACTCTGTGCCCCACTCAGTGCTGCCCTCTTAGAGGGCCGGTGGTTTTCTTTCCGGGGTGAGGGAGACGTCAAGGAGTTTCCCACAGGTTTATTTGTGGACACTTTGCCCTGTGTTTTCTCTGGATATGAACATTATAGAAGCTCCATGTTTAGAGTTAGGAAGTGGTTGAGCAGGAAACTAGAGAGGAACTGCCCGCGGGAGAACAGGGATAGCCACAGAGCAGTGACTGGACGGTCCTCGCGAGCCTGTGCTCCTGGACAGCTCAGTGTACTTTCAGCTCCCTCCGTGCAGGGTTCAGACCTCACTCACTGGGCAGCGCTCTCCGTGTCTAGCTGTGATCCCCATACACAAGCCGGGGTCCTTCCCGTCCAACCGCCTGAGCCCTCAATCTGCACAGAGCTTGCTTTGGACCTTGGGCTGAGTTCTACTCATGAAAGCAAAGACATCCTGACCATCCACACAGCCAACACTCCTGCGTCTTGGTCTCCCTGCTGGATTTGAGTGTGGGAGATGCAGCACTATGTATTAAAATGTTCTATTCTGACTTTTCATAAAACGCCCCTTCCTGATCACTCATCTAGCTTTTAGAAACCTTTTAGAGCATCAGTTTTAATAGCTGTAATATTTCATCATGATGCTTTACTATAATTTACCAAGGAACATCAGACATTTTCAAATATGAGCATGACTGAGCCCACTCACTGACCCCCCAAACTGGGTGAGTGACCGATTGTCCTCCCGGGCCTGTTCCAATGGGCTCCTCACTGGGGGCCCCAGAGTGGGACATGGGGGCTTCCTTCTCACGATGAGCCCCAGGCTGTGATCTGTGCCTTGAAAAGAAGTGTCTCCTTCTAATCAAGCATGCAGAAATATCCCATGGGACCACGGTGGCCTGGCCCACTGTCACCTGACACTGTCTTCAGACGACTCACTAGAAAGAGCGAAAGTATTATTTAGTAACATTTTAAGATGCTTAACAAATATTGGAACATTACTATCTGTAAATCTGTATTAATTTATGCTCACTACAATTGTCCTATTGTAGCTTGAACTATAATGACACATTGTATTCTGTGCTCATTTGCTAGGGGTGTTTTCTTGTTTAATTTACAGCTCTTTGATTGCTAGGAGATTGCATAATTTCATGTTTACTAATCATCTTTAATTATACTATTATAAATTTTCTATTCTGCCCTTCACCCTACAGCATTCAAATATTATGACATTAATGAAGACTGGCAATTTTCTTCTCTAAGTTTCTTGAAAAATCACATTTTTTAAACTGTATTTGTAATCTATCATTATAAGAAGTATATTCAATTTGGTAGATTTATATTTTTAAAAACATATAAATACACCAGGGAAGGGAGACTGATTTCATTAACTCTGGATATCAGAATATCTACAATAAAAGATACTTTTCAACTTTGAAAAAAAAAACATATAAATACTTCCTGTTCCTTTTTTTTTTTTTTTTGAGCATTTCAGAAATTCCTACTGATGCAAAAACTTTAACTGGTTGTGTAAGTTCATCTATCTCTCTCATAAACCACGTTGTAAAATAAGGGATAAACAGATTCATCTCATTAGTTTGTAATGACTACCTGGCCCTTAAGTGCACCAAGCAGCCTGAGCTTCGGCTGGTCAGTTGCAGGATGGCCTACATCCCTCTGCGTGGCGGCTTCTGCACTTTAGATTTCTGCCTCCATTTGTTCTTGGTTTCTCCTTAAAAGTACCCACAGACACACTTTGCTATGGATGGAGAAGCCACCATTTGATTGTGGACTTAAAGTGTGGACTTATTTCTCCTGCAACCCGCAGTGCTCCAAGCTTGTGCCTGTGCTGTTTGAGGTCTGCTCTGTGCCATTCCTGAGCCAGGTCTGGGTCCTGCTGATAGAGATGCCCCTGGCCTCCTGGGCTACACTCCGGATTGCTCCGGGGGCTGTGTGGAGAGGGATCCAAGGGAGAGTCCGGGGGAAAATCATAGCATGCTTAGGAGACTGATGATGAGAGATGTCATTTAGTTAGAAGCAACAAGAAGAGTTTCCTGGGAGTCCTGATACTCAAAGATGATTTGGGCAAAAGTATGAGCAGAGTACGTTCCAGGGGGAAACAGCAGAAGGAAACAGATCCGGATGAGACTGGGCTTTGTTTGGCTATGCATAAAGAAAGTCCCCAGGAGAGCTGAAGTGGGATGTCAGAGAGGTGTGTGTGTGTGTGTGTGTGTGTGTGTGTGTGTGTGTGTGTGTGTGTGTGTGTGTGAGATACTGTGCTGCTCACAATGGATTCTGGCCTGTGTGGACTGGAAAAGCAGTGGGACACAGTGCTAGGCACCTCAGTGAGTTTCTCTGATGCTGGCTATACAGAACTGAACAGACTGACAGTGTATCTAGAAGATCTTGGTGCAAATAAAACCACTTAGTTATTTTCTTTATAGTGCCAAAATTGCCAAAAGGCATCATCCGACATAAGAAAACACCACTCCTCAGGCACACAGACAACAGCAAAACAAAGCCAGATCGGGAATATAGTTCTGGGTTCTTGTGTTCAGGATAAGCAACAGAACACAGAAGAGGGAGGATGAAGTTGGAACAGACAGCAGATAGAACTTCTACTGCATTGGGCATGTGTGAAGAGAGCTGGGTGGGAGGCCCTGTGTGTGGATGTGGATGGGCCGGGAGCTGTGTGTGTAGATGTGGCAGTTATGAGCAGCAGGTACCTTCTGATCTGAGAGATGGAAACAAAGGTGGGCATGACAGAGCTGCACAGAGCCCAACAGAGCTGGCTCTGGACTCCTGCTCCCAGCCCCCCAACTGTCCTTCAGACTTTACATTGTTCTCAGAGCAGAAGTGAGTACGCAGGTGAATCTTCAAGTCCAAATGGAAGAGATGGGCTAAGGGAAGGGGACACTAGCTCTGACAGCTACAAACTCCTTCAGGACTCTGTGATGCTGCTACTTGCTCCTTGGTGACCAGGTAGATGGGGAAGAAATGACGGGGACCCACCCTAAGCCGGCAGAGTGCTCTACACAGGAGCACTCATGCCTGTGTTGTGGCAGATCGTGGCCTACATGGGGCATGTGGGGCAGGAAAATCAGTGTCCAGTGACTGTTCCACGAGGGAACCGAGGCTGCCCTGCTGCTGAGCTGACTCACCCAAAGTCGTGGCTGAGACTGTGTCCACACTGGTGTCACCCGCAGAGTTCTTCCTTTATGCTGGGTGACCTGTAGATTTAGGAAGCAACAAGGACATCATCGTGTGGACAGAAATTAAGCAAATGTCCACCAGACAAAGGTGCTAATAATATGCTTTTAATCCAGTGGTTTTCATAGATGTCGTTACCAGAACAAGTTTATAGGCAAAAAAAAAAGCTGAAGACTTTAACCAGCCATAAGTGAGTGCATTAATTTAACACATACTTCAGATAAATTCTTGCTGTAGGTGGTTTTAGACTCTAAGGTTACATTTGTAAGCACAGTCAGTATCAAAAACTTCCTTCTACACTGTTTTGTAAATCATAGGAACACTCTAATATTTTAGCCTGAGAGTCTCAGATACTATAAACAAAGCATGTTTTGTTCTGTTTCTCAATGTTGCAATGGCTCCTTGACTACAGGTGGAAGCGTGGGTGCGTCTCACAGTGGGATGTGTCCTCTTCCCACCCCACCCTGGCGTGCTAGTTAGAACCTGTTTTTGTCACCTGGGCAGGATGGATCGATGTCCTGCTGCCCCTTGTCGGTGTCTCGAAGGATGCAGGGGCCCTGCAAGCATGAATTAGGCCCCAGGGAGGAAGGCAGTACAGTGGGCTTGGGAGCCGGGAGCCTGCATGCCCACCTTGTGATTGCTGATAACTCTGATAACACAGGACCTCCATGCCTGGGTCCCACATAGGGGCCGTGCACTGGGCTACAAGACATGTCCACAAAGCAGAAAAGGAACTGCAAAGTAAAAGCCACATCCATGAGCCTTGTAGCTCTGAGCTTATTGCTGTTTAGTGGTTCGGTTGCTTCTCCTTTCACTTTGGCCTTAGCTGTTGGGCTGATGCCACTGTGAACACCCATGTTTCCTAAATGGAGCCTGGTACTGGACAGGCTGAGCTGGTGCCTGGCAGGCAGCGGCAGTCAACGGCAGGTGTAGATCTTCCATCTCACTGAGTCTTCTCAAGTTACACAGACAAATATGTAAAAGAAAAAAGATTGAGGACAATTTCCCCATTTCACATTTTAGACATAAATATCACAAAATAATTGAAGGGTCTCATCAAAGAGCAGTCTCTACTGGTCCATTTGGGAGGAATTCTGTGGATGGGTCAGGGCTGAGAATGAGTCCTGGAAGGATAGAGGAGGTATATGGCTTTACAAAAGGAAAGAAAATGCTATTTGAAACATTTGTAGTAAATGCAATGTATACATGCACAGTCATTGAGGGAATCTTGATATGGCTTCCAGGTCATCCTCCTTGGCTCTGCCTGGCAGTGGAGGATCTGAGGAGACACAGTGGTAGAGGTACCTTAAGTGTGGACAACAAAGAGTAACACCCTCTTCTGGAAAATAAGTATGAAATAATTTGTAAAGGAAAAGTTCCAGTTTCCCTTTCCCAGTGTTGTTGTTGTTGTTGTTTAACCTGAGTTTTGTTATAGTCCTTATGAGTTCCAAATGTCAAGATGAGGTTGGCCAAGGAGAAAGCAGTGCCTGAAGGAGCAGGGCTAGAGACAGAAGCCTTCCTCGTGTGACAAATGAGGAAAACTCCTCTCTCTGGCAGGAGAGAGAAGTCTGGGATAAAAGTCTGTGTCCCCAGAGTTCAGAGGTGGGTGACCCACTGGTCACTGGTTGCGCTATGTTAGATGGTGGAGCTTTGGCATCATTCGGGTCTAAGGGTGTCTTCAGGGCCTCCTCGGGTGGGGCAGGAAGAGACCGCGGAGAGCTCAGCTCCTCTCCGCATACTCTGAGGACAGGCCTCTGACGGCATGCTGGGGTATCCCGCACCCTGTTCTTCCTCTGGCATCCAGATCTGAGACAAATGGCTCCGGACGGTTCAGTACACTCAGCATGTGTGTTTGCTTAGTGATGTCTCTCCTAACCTGTCAAACATGGACAGCTCACTCCTCAGGGCCCTGCCATCATCCTCGGGCACCTCCCTTCCCTGCCACCCTGGAGATAGTAGTACCGACCTTCCCCAGAAGCCTCAGGCCTTCACTGCTCTCACCATCCCATTATGTCCTCTGCTGCCCTCCTGGTCTAACTGCAGTCCCTCTCCCTGTATCTCCATTGGACCCTCCATGCTGGTCAGAGCTGGAACCCTCACTTGGGGTCTGCAGCCTTACCACACCGGGGACCTGGGCCCTGGGACCTGGAGTACATATTTTGGATTTGAATCAAGACTGATCAGTAAACAGAGTTCCTGTGTGACACCTCTCCAAACCCTTTCCTCTTCAGAGGCACTGCCCAAGCTGCTTTGGCACCCTGACCCCAAAGTGAAAGTCTCACCAGATAAGGAATGATGCATGGGCATAGGCTCAGGCAGATGCTTGTGCTGTTATGGATTCTACTTTGACCTGAAATTCTGTAGCATTGTTTTTACACATAGAAAAATAATAATGATGTAGTCAAGCAATCTAAGGAAAGTTTGTGGGGCACCGGAAGGTGCCCTTTCCAGCAGGTATTAAACAGTTTCTATAGACACCTTGTACAATGTCTGTTTCTCAATGTACTGATCTGTCTTGGCTCCTGTGACACAAGTCTAGAACCCAGCAGTGCTTGAATAGCAGGCATTTTATTTCTCCAGGCCTACGTTCTGGGAGGTCAGAGAGAAGGTGCTGGCAGATTGGGTATCTAGAAGTCTAGATGTTAAACAGCACTGTCTGGCTGTGTCCATCCACAGTGGGAGGGTGGGGACCCTCTGTGGCTCTCTCATAAGCAGGTGCACCCTAGGGTCTAACTGTCTGTCCACAGCACCTTCAGCTGGGAGTTAGGTCTCATCACCCACCCTGGCTGTGCGCACACACCTCCAGGCCACAGCACTTAACTGCAGAGAGTGTCTCGATGTCTAGTGGTAGAACCTTGAATTATGGAGATAAGATTCCGAAGAGAGAATGGTCAAACTCACACCCAGGATGTTGTTCGTGGATAGCCAGAAATCTATCTGCACATAGGCCAGTCTTATTGTTCTTTTCTTAAAACAATGTTAACTTCAAAAAGAAAAAGAAAGTATGGAAAATGTTATGTTTTCCATATGAATGTTGAGCTTGTCCTATTAAAATGCATGCCATTGTTCTGAGGCTGTGATGCTGCAGATTAGTGCTAGCATTTCCCACTGTGCAGTTCAGCATCAGCCCCAGAACAATGAGCTTTAATAAACCTAAAGACACAGCCTGGGGTGTCGGTCTGCAGGTGCATCTAGACATCACTTTTCTCCTCTTCCTGTTTCTTCCTTTTCTTATGAATAACAAAATTATGCTTGACTACAGAAAAGTTCTTGGAACAAAGAATTCTTGTGAACTTCAATATCCTATTCTTCCTGTTACTCTTATCCAATAATTTATCCTCTAACGAAAGAAAAGAAAGAAACAAAATCAGGTCCATCTCTTAGATTCCAAGGAACTTGGCATTTGATTCTGTCGAGCCCCACCTTGGGCCATGCACCTGATAAAAGGTGAGAGAGTATCTGGTTTCCATGACATAATTGGCATTCATCCTTCCTCCTGTCCTCATCCACTGTTGGTTTTCCACAGAAAGCACACGTTAAATCTTGCCTCCTTCAGTTTCAAGAGAATATTTCAGGTAAAGATAGGATTTAGCGTATAAATACTCTTTACATCATTGTTCAAGACATAAACCTGGTATACAGAGCCATAGTCATCACTTAGGTTTCTCAGTTTAAAATGGAAAAAGACCAGCAGTTCTGTGTATGGCACATTATTTAGAAGACAGAGATCTCTAATTTAGAGACTCCAAAGTTTAAAAAAAACAATGAATATCAGAGCTGAAGATAACAATGAAATGCTGAAACAAAGACTTTGGAAACATCAGAGACATGAAGTTGAGGGGCAAAATATTACCCCCTTCCGTCTTTCTAATACTCCATAGGGCAGAAGCAGGTACTGTTTTCTAACAAGGCTGTATGTACATAGATTCATTCTAAAATACTGTCAGTTATTTAGAAAGTCTTTAGATATTTAAAGAGAAAAGAGGGAAGAAACAACAATGAAAGAAAAGAGAAAAAGGAGAGAAGGAAAACTGGAAAGGAGGGAGGGAGGGATGAAGGGAGGAAAGGTAGAGCTGATATTTGTCTCATGCTTTACATGAATTTTGGTAGAACACAGGAATTTGGAGTCAACATCTGATATGTTTTAAATTCCCTATGGCTACTTTGCTACAGGGGCTCCATTACTTAGAAACCCATCTCTTTTGGCTGAGGCTATGGGTGGCCCATAGTACTCAGGATCCTTTGCCATGGCCTGTTTCTAGGGACCATATCTTGTAGATGCTCACCCTAAACAGGGGCCTCCCCAAACCCCCATAGGCTCAGGCCAGGAAGGAGCCAGACTCAGCTTGGGAAGGGAATATACAAATGTATACTACTAATAATGATAACAATGCACAGAATGTTATATCTAAGCAGACTTAGCTACATTTTTCTGCACTGAATATGTATTACAATTTTAATGCAAACAACCTAAGAAAAACACGACTCTTTCCTCTCAGGAAAACAATCATCCTGCCCTATAAGAGGATTCCTAGTGGTGCAGTGAACAATTGGACCTGTGGTTCTGAGTCTCAAACTCTTGTTACAACAAATGGCTATCTCTCATCATGGTAGAGAAAAGAAGAAGCTACAGTCCTCAGTGCCACACTGCAATGCTCGCTTGACGTACCCTCGAAGTGTCCCACTTGGAACTGCATCCCTGTTGTGTGTAGCACTCACCGCACTTGAAATCCCCTCCCTGGCCCGACCTGTTCAAACAAGCCAAGCCCAAACAGAAGCTGTTCTTTCTCCTACAACATAATCAGATAGTTTCAACTTTGAGAATCTGTGTAATGAAAACTGGACGCTAGCTATGTTGTTGGAAATGAAATGTCTAAGCAAGTATTTTAAAGAACAATAGAATGTTAGGGTTTAGATGCAAAATGTCCCCCCAAATTATCACATGTGCGGAAGATTGGAAGACGACAGTGTCCCCCTCACAGTGGACTCCTTATTGATGAGTGTAGTGGGTAAATCTGCTGGTGGGCAGGGCCTAATGGAGGTGGTCACGGGGCTGTGTCCTGGAAGTATGTAATCTTTTCCCTGGCTCCACTCTTTTTTCTTGGCTACTTGGCCACCAGTACTGAGCAGTTTTCCCTGTCATGGTGCTCTGCCATCATATTTCTGCCTTTACATCTACTGACTATGAGCTGAAATCCTGAGCCAAAATAAACCTCTCTCCTTTAAGTAGCAATATTGCATATTATGTCTCAGTAGCAAATTCTGCTCAAAGAGAAATTCGTAGCAGGAGTGTGGCTATTGCTGTGACTTTACTGCCATGTGGTTCAGAAGACTTAGAAATGCTCTGCAGGAGTTAGAAGGTCTTGAAGTTGTCAGATACATTAGCTCTAGAGTGCTGTTACCTTGCTTGATAGGAAATTCCTGTCAGAACTCAGAGGCCAGGATGCTGATAGAAGTGGAGATGGTGGAGCTCAGGCTCCAAAGATTTCAGTTGGGATCCAGAAGTATATTGGCTTTTGAGATAAAGCAAATCATGTTATATATACTAGCAGAAAATGTGTCTGCATTTCTTCATGTCCTGAGAGTTTACAAAAGAGTGCAATTCAGGTTGGTAGACTATTCATCTTGCAGAGGAAATTCCAAGCAGTCCAACACTCAGGATATAAAATGGTTACCATTGTCTGCCCACAGCCAGTTACAGAGTAAAACTCACAAGCAAATGGAGAAGCTGAATAATTTGAAAAGGTTCTAGTTTTGCCCAAAAAGAAGCATCTGCAAAATTAATGCAAAGAAATGTATGATTGCTAAAAAGGTTAGCATTATATAAAGCCTAAGTATTTGACACTAAGGCAGTGCAAAAGATGAATTGAAGACACCACAGGAATTAGCAAGACCTTGTCCTTTCCACGATTAAGGGTATAAAACTGGAAAGCTTTAATTTTAAAAGACAGCCCAGGGCAATGTACTCCTTTGGGTCCACAAAAGGAAATGTTTCTGAGTTCAGAATGCCAGGGACTCAGAAGCCCAAACAAAATGGGAATATTTACCCTGTAACAATGTAGTTCACCAGTGTCTGTTCCTGATTTTTACAGGGCTCACAGCTAAGAACTTGCCTTGCATCTCAGAGGGAACTTTAGACTTGATCCTTTTAGCAATGTTGGAACTCTTAAGATTTTGGCTGTTCTTAGAAATGGACTGACTGGGCCGGAGGGTTAGTTCAGTGGTTCCAGCACCTGCCTCACAAGCGCAAGGTCCTGAGTTCGATCCCCGGTAACCACATATAATGCTGGGGGTGGAGACTCACACCCACCGACAATCAATATCGCATACCACAGTGCCGGGCATGATAGCTCATGCCTGTAATCCCAGAACTAGGGAGGCAGAGACAGGAGGATTGCTGAGTTCGAAGCTTGCCTAAGCTACATAGTGAGCTCAGAGCCAGCCTGAACTACAAAGCGAGACCCTGTCTCAAAAAAAAAAAAAGAAATGGACTGACTTTTTTTTTTCATGATAATATGGACACAACTCTTTTAGGGGTCGAAGGAGTCTTAGCTCTAAAATACCTTCCAAGTCTCAAAGATGTGTGCTACTAGAGAATGGGCTGGAGGTCATTGAGGTGGTCATGGACATAGTCTAGAAGGATATATATGCTTCCAGCTCCGCTCTCCTCCTGCTTCCTGGGTACCATGGCTTGAGCACATTTACTCTGCCTGCTTCCCTGCTCTGCTGTTTCTACCTTGAATCCAGATGGCCACGAGCTAAACTATGAGCTGAGCTGAAATAAATTCTCCTCCTTGAAGTTTCAGGTATCGAGCATTGTGTCTCCATGACAAGGAAAGTATCTGGGACACAGAATTACAATATTAACAGTGGTGGGAACACAGCTGATGCCACTGATGTGATTGTGATATATTGTTATTAATGTAAAAAATACATCACGACAGTAAAAGCTGCTTGAGCATAAGAAGCAAAGTTAAATGAAAGTTAAAAAACAGAATTTGTTCCAACAGCCTTTTAATTGGCTCTATTTCTATGTTCATAGTGAAAGGTCTAGACAAGTCACTGAATTTTTAATTGATACTTTATAATTTTTATGGTTAAAATTATGAGGTTTTTGGCAATTACAAATTGGAAGATTTAAAAACATCTTGGGATATAACTGTAGTGAACATTAGGGATCTGTTTTATGGTTCAGACTTTACTGTCGGACATAATTAAGCAAATATTCTAATAAATCATAACCCCTTAATAATTGTATTTCTTTTGAACATTGTTCAATTTTTTGATGAATGATTATACCATGATTTGACAAATATTTAAATCGTTAAGTATGAAAATTAGAAAGACCTTGGAATACATGGATGATCTAGTACTTATTAGTCATCTGACCTTGGACAGGTCATCTACATTTACAGGGCTTAGCTTGGCTAATGTATGAATTGCATACACTGGAATCAGGATGTGTAGTTCCTTGTGTGATTGACTGCAAGAACTGCATCAGTTATATAAGAACATACATAGTTCCTGATTTAGCAGGAACCCCTGTGTGTTAAAATAATTTGGTTCAGAGTATCAATTCAAACTCTCTGGTGCTAAATACTCCCTCTCTTCAATGAAGTAACTGATTTCAAAAAGAAAGTCTTACTCTTATAAAGTTTAGTAGGTTAGAAGAGGAAATAAGCAAACACACAGTGCCTGTATGTGTGTTCATGTTCTCATGTGTGAATGCTGAGTATCATAAAGTCATAGTTCATTCTATGAAGACACAGTAGTTGTTACAGTCCCTTGCCTGGGCTGTCCCTACAGTGTTGTTACAATGTGGACTTTAGGGTTTGAAAATGTTGTGCATTAATTGTGAAGGGAACTGAACATCACTGTGAGCCCAACACCATCTTCCATGCTGGGGATAGAACATGGAGCAGACAGAAAGATTCCTTCCTAGAACATGCATTCTTGGGAGGGAGGAAGAAAACAGGAGTGAGTAATGATTGCATTGTGATGAGTCTGGTGCAGCCCCATGCGGGGAGAGTGTGTGCTGGCTGAGCCCCTGCGTCCCTTGTGAGAACAGATGGACTGAGAAGGCGGCGTCTCTCTCCCTGCCACGAAGGGAGAGGAGCTGGCTCTGAGGTTGACTGGGAAGAGCAGCCCTGGTGAACAAGATGGTGGCAGGAAGTCCAGAGGTTTCCTATCAATGCTGCATGATCCTTGTGGTGCTTTTATGGCATGTATGCTGGAAAGGTGAAGCGGGGGCATCCTGAGGAGTGAAGTCCACTCTACCATGATGTTCATCATGCACATGAGGGGACACGGAGAAGCTGTTGGAGTGATACAGGGAAGAGGGGCTGTATTGCAGAGGCAGCTAGGGGGCATCAGCCTCTACCTGTCTTCTGGGACAGTGGGCAGAGTGGGCTGGTGCTGCTTTGGTGCTCCAGGGAGTGAGAGGAACAGAAGGAGCTCTGTGGCAATGGCCCAGCTGGAAGGATTTGCTATTATTCCTCAGGGAGCTGACTTGGGACATCAGGAGCCAGGCGGGGGATGCTACTGCATGTCCAGGGAGGCTGGACAGACAACCATCCACATGTCTGAACTTTCTGGGAGTCCAGGGCCTGTGGGCCGGTGTGGCCTTACAGGCGCCATGGGAATGGCATGTGGAGAAGGAAAGATGCACAGGCAGATTCCAGGAGCCACCAGAACAGCGAAAGGGAACCAGCCCAGGCAAGGGACAGGAGCAGAGGTGGGTGCAGAAGAACTTGGAGGCAAAGCCTACAGGAGGCAAGGATGCTGTTTCTGGGGTGGCAGCCAGTAGGCTGCAGGGCCACCCTGGGGTGCAGAAGCTGCTCCTCAGAACAGCAAGGCAGCCACAGAGGTCCACGTGAGACATGCCCAAGAGGGGGAGCCACAGAGGAGAGAAAACAGCAGCGAAGACTTGGGGTGGAGAGCAGAGACTTCACAGGGCTGGTGTGCCAGGGCAGGCAGCCACGAGCCTGAGATCAGGAAGGGTCCGGTGGCACCTCAGTGTCGGCTTTCAGGTGAATGGCATGGGAGCGTGCGCTCTTGGGGAGGGAGGATCGGAGCGAGGAGAGCTGCAGACTCACTCCCTCTGTGCTCTGTCCTTGGGCAGGAGGCCTGGCAGAGGAGCCACAGGGGAGCAGGGATGAGGGTGCATTCCGAGTATGGAGCAGGGCTTCTCTTCCAAGCACTAGCAGAGCATCCCGGAGACTGAGGGGAATAGAGGGTGTGCTGGAGTTCAGGGAGTGGGGCTTCCCTAGGGGTAGAAAACCATCCTTTGAAAGCCCACTTGCCTCTGCATGAAGAATCCCCCATTAGTGGTATGGGTGCATCCATACATGCATGGACAGATGGATGGATGGACAGATGGATGATGGATGAACACAATAGCTTTGCAGTAACATTATAGTCAATATATCATGTGATTCCCAGCTCTTAGCTATCAGATTGCTGAGGGCTTTCACCTGTCATCACCCCTGGTTCCCACCTGGGTGCTCTATCTGGTTCTCCAGCTCTTCCTCTGCCTGGGAGGCAGCCAGTGGCTTCCGGGGAGACCAGGGCTGGCCCAGCCGGGCAGGTCAGTGCTTCGCCTGCTGCTCCAACTCTGCTGCGCGCGGCCCTGGTGTGGTGAAGTGAGACCCTCACGCGTCCCGGGCTCCCTCTCAGGATGGCCTCTTCCCTGCTGTGCTGTCCCCTGCAGTCTGTGGCACACCCCGAGCTCCTGGTGATTTGGAGAACTCCCTGAGCACTGGACTCTTTAGACCACTGGTGCAAGTGACGCAGCCTGGTGGCAGCACTTTGGCACTGAAAATAAAGCACTCACTCCCCAGCTGAGCCCCAGAAAGGCAGCATGGCTGTGCTTCATGGTCACCCCGGGTTTCATCCAGCCTGCATCCCCAGGACTGCAGCTCTGTCTGCACCTTGGTCCTGACTTTGACTTTCCCGACCAGCCTCTTTCTGTCTAGGGCTTCTCAGTGTGAAGCACTGAGCTCTTCCTGGCTGGGGGGCAGGGAGGGGCAGGGGCGGGACCTGTCCACAGCTCTGCATGGGCCAGAGCAGAGACAGGCCGGGGTGGAGGCCGGGGACAGGCGAGGCCCTGAGGGTGCTGCCCTGGGAGTCTCAGAGGCACGTGGGGGGGAGTGGGGCTCACCAGCCCTGTCTCCCTTGCTGTCAGTGTATGCCACGCTCCCTTCTGGCCTCTTACCCCGAGCAGGACAGAGGGTGTGCTAAGGATTATCAGGGCTCCTCAGCCCCGGGGGCCAAAACTAGCTTCTTTGAAGGTGATTTCCTCCAGGAAAGCCCTCAGGCTGTGTCACTGCTGTTCCACCCAGGGGCCCCTCAGCCTTGGGCAGGACCAGATCCTCTCACCAACAGACAGAGGCACAGTCTGTCCTCTGTGACTTTCAGGAGTGTAGCTCTCCCAGCTCAAGTGTACCGTTCGGCCTTCTTCCAAAACTCCATGCACCTATGTCTGAACACTTTAGTTCACACCCCTGGGTTCCTGATGAGCGAAGACTACATCAACTTGGGTCTCACCGACCCGGCTGCAGTATCAGCCCCAAAGCAGCAGAGGTTTAGGGCAAAAATGCAGTTGCAAAGCTGGGTGCTGTGTTTGTCAGTTGTCAGACAGCCCAAGTTTCAAAAGCATTCTCCTTTTGGTTTATGTGATTTACTACCATTCTTTTGTTTAATGAAGCAGTTGCTGCTACTGGATCTTGATGCAGAAAAATATAACCCTTACTACAGGTTGCTAGTCTTTTTCATAATATAGGCTCACAAAGAAGCAAATTGTTTTGACTCATTGTAGATTTTATTAAGGCAATGTCCTGCGAAATTTCTAGATTGTGAGTATTTATATCCTGTCCTGTGTTTTTCTGCTGAAAGGAATCTGCAGTTTTCCTTCTGTGTTCCTGCCTTTCACACAGAATTGGAGTTATATACATAAGCTACTATGTCATGACAGAAAAATATTTTTAAGAGTACAAAGACTGACTCCCTTCTGATTCCATTACTGTCTCATTCAAACTTGAGATGTATTGGAAGGAACCGATTCACTCCTGAGCTTTTTTTCTTTTGTTTTTGTAGTTTCCTGAATAGTGGAGAATCATCTTCTTTAATTTCTAAGACTAAGGTGCCAAATAATAAAAGCAAAGCTGTTGTGCTGGTGTACGTGTGTGCAGCAAGGGTACATCCATGGGTTTACTTGTGAACCTGTGTGTGTGTGTGTGTGTGTGTGTGTGTATGTGTGTGTGTCCTCCACATTAACCCCTGAGATTACTGGAAAAGCCAGAAAATATCCTTGGCTCAATTCATTCTAAAATGATGCCAGAATTTGAATCCACCAAAAAATTCCATATGAAGTTAAAAATCAATAAATTCCATGAAAAGAAATTCTTAGACAATTGTGATCTTATCACTGTAGGAATATGTGCAGTTAGAATCTGTTTTCAGCTCGGTCCTACTGCACCACCTGTCATGTTAGAAAGCTGTGCCATCCAAATGTAATTCTCCTCTGGGGAGACTGCAGCCAGCACATGCCTGTTCAGTCCAAACACTTGGGTGGCACTTTCTCACTGGCATATTCCTAGCCAGTAACAGGATCTCCTTGGACATCACCCACCCTATTTCTAATGACTATATCTTAATGCAAATGAGACAGGAAAATGCATCATTGCATCTTATTTCCCTCCAAATAAAACATAGCTCTTAGTAACCATGCATTATACGCTAGAGATTGAAAGATAAAGATGTTATAGATTTATTGTGCACATATTAAGTAATTATTTTAAAGCAAAATGCATGAAAATGCTCCTATCCAGTAGGGTAAATATGGAAATGTATGAGCATCAGGAAGTCTGTTAAGTTATATCCTTTAGATGGAATTTGTGAATATAACCAACCCCTCTCTGTTGATGACTTCAGAAAAAATGTTTCAAACATGATTAAAATGAGTTGTTCCTATTTCAAAGAAAATTATGATTTGCTTTTATTTCCTCTCTAACATTACCTTATTTGTAGAATGGTATAGTGGGCTCAAATATTGAGTATTATTAATGAGTACAATGGCATTTCCCTGACATGAACAAATAAAATAAAGGTAGAATTTTTAAAAACTCAACATAAGTATACACCTACAATTAGGTCTGCCGCTTTCTCCCACTCTGACATGGCAAGGAGTTCTAAAGGACAATGTAATGCATAAAATGCACATAGCAGAGCAAGCTAGAATTTCCAGCAGGCGCCCCCTCTGCATGGTGGACATGCCGTGGGGGGAAGCAGGTCAGGCTATCTCTGCTTCTGATGACTGAGGGTTCCAGGGAAGGGAAGACCTCCTCTCAGAGATGCACCAGCTCAGTCATCAGAAGAGGCCCCTCACCCTGGACTGCTGGGCACAGGGACCCAGGCCAAGGGGCAGTCAGTGCCCACTGAGGCTGGGGCTTGCAGGGTCCACAGGTTCCTCCTCGGTGTGACCCTGAGGAGCACTGTGAGGCTGTCTGCTCACTTCCCTGAGCGTCACCCTCTCAAACTGACTGGGCCTTGGCATGGAGCCCCAGTGATGGAAGTGCATCAAAGGCCACCAGTGTGCGCCTGTGCCGCCGTCAGCTCTGAGTACCCCACCATGTGCATACATGTTCACATGTGGACAGCCTGCAGGAGCCCTGTGTGCACCTCCTGACCAGGAAGCCACGTGTGATTGTGCTTCCGTTTGGGAGAGATCATCTAGAGAGGGTCTTGGAAACCGTCGGCCTGGTCTATCAGGGCGTCCCGGGGCCTGGTGTTAGGAACTGGGCTGGGGAATGAGAAGTATGTGGCACAGAACATGTTTCTCAAGCAGTGAGCGCATCTAGTTTTCCACGCTGGACTTTCAGGGCCCTTTAATATGCATGTATTCAACTCAACAAGGGGAGAAAATGAAGTTTCCCTGATGCGATTTTTCACAGGCCCATTTAAATTTTATCAGACCTGACACACCACAGTGTCCTGTGGGCAAATCCAAATCTCTCATGTTCCAGAGCAGGAGAAAACAGAGTCTGAGGACGCCGTGAGCTAAGTGAGATGCCAGAGAGCTGCGCAGCATCAGGCGGACACCCGTGCCCTGTGCACAGTGACAGGCCCCACGGAAGCCCTCACGGGACACACACAGCTCCCAGCATCTCCCCAGATGCAGCGGGGCTTCGTATTCACAAATAGGAGTTTTGCACATTTACGAGGACTGTGTGATGCTTTGAGCTGCACACATGTTATGGACAGATCCATCCAAGCCTCTCCTGTGCTCACTGTCACCCCAAATTACCTTTTTAGGGTTGTGTTTTAACACTGAAGTTTGCCTTTGCACTGAGCAACATCCCCGTTCTACTTTTGTTATTTCATTTTATTTCGGGACAGGGTCTAAGTCACTAAGTGGTGCAGACTGAACTCGAACTTTTGATCCTCCTGCTTCAGCCTCCCAGAGTGCTGGAATCACAGGTGGTCCCCACTCTTGGCTTTGTGGTGAGTTTTAAATATCTCCTCTTTCAGCAAGTTTTGGGTAGATAACCCTCAGTGTCCACCCGAGGGAAGCGGACAAGGCTCACAGTGACAGCACCTGGATTGTCTCGCTTATACGACAGCAGAGGCCCCTGCGGAGACCGCAGGAGCTGAGCCAAGTAGAGAGAAAGACGGAGGCCGAGGCTGAGTGCTGCACACCCATGTCCTCCCCTCAGCAGGGCTCGCGTCCCAGAGCAAGGTCGCCATCCGTGCTGACCTGGGGACGGCAGCTCTGTGGACAGAGGGGCAGGAGGGCTTCCTGCAGGGCCGGGGAAGACCATTCCAGACCCACTGTGGCCTCAGTGTGTCCAGTGTCAGAGCTACTGATTCCCCAGTCCCCGGCGTCTCCCACGGCCCAGCTGAGCCCATTAGCGGCCAGAGCCCCATCTGCTGTCCTCTCAGCTGCTGAGGCCCCCTTCAGGGAGCTTTTGCCCCCTGCGCCCTGGGGAGCTGCACTTGCAGATCTGTGAAGAAGCTGGAGAGCGGGCCGTGGAAAGCACGTGTGTAGTCTCAACCGTGGGACCCTCCTGGCTGACTTCCTCCTGACGCTCTGTCAGAGCTGCCCGCCCCTCCTCCTGTGCCCCCCACCTCTATCTGCAGGGAGCCACCTTCACCGCCACATGGCCCCACATGGCTGCAGCCCCAGAACTCTAGGAGGCTGAGGCAAGAAAATCAAAATTTGAGGCCAACCCAGGCAATTTAGTGACTTAGGGAGAAATTTTCTCAAAAATAAAGTTAAAAAAAAAAAAAAAGATGAAAAAGGGCTGGACATGTGGTTCAGTGTGCAGGCTCTGGATTCAGTCCCCAGAACCGACAAAGCAAAACCCACTGTGCAGTGTCACAGACACCAGGATGACTTTCCACACTGCTGGCAGCAGCAGTGCCAGGTGCCCTGCCCACCACAGGATCCTCTGCGCAGGCCGGAGCTGCAGCCCCTACCCTAGGGCCTCACCCCGATCCCAGAACCAGGGGTATCCTTGTTTCCTCCTCCTCCTCAGCTCCTCCCTCCTGCCCTGCTGCCCCAACCCCCCATGCCACGCAGGGTCTTCTCAGCAGAGTCTCCCCCCCTCAGCTGCAACCCAGCCTCCTGGCGCTGACACACAGGCTTCTCCCACAGGCGTGAGGGTGGGTCTTTCTACCGCATCCCCTGGGCGCTGTGACCCATCTCTGCCACGCTTGGCCTCCTTGGGTCCTTTCTCTTTGCGCAGTCTCCCCTCCTAAGAAGGAGCTAACTGACATGCAGGGTGCTGTCAGTCAATATCTGATGAATTAATGCATAGATAATGACTACCTAGGGACCTTAACAATATTAGCTTCACTAAAGGAAAAAGAAGTCGCCCTAAGAGTCTAGTTGAATTGCAAAGCTGACGTCCAAGTGAACTTCCAGCCTCTTGACTTGGGACAGCGGCCCCTGCAGGGACTTCACCACCTTGGGTGCACAGAGTGGCCTGATGCCTGTCGTGTGCTGTAGGCCAGGATTCCAGCACGTTTGAGGCAGATTTTTCAGTACTCAGGAGAAAGCCTGATGGACAAAGGGTGACAGAAATGTAGACCCGGAGCTCTGAAAAAAGGACGGGGGCCTTAAGGTCTGAGAACTCTCATTATAGACCTTCTTCAATTACTTAATTTTATAAATATTTATCAAGCTGATAAGCAAGACAGATTTTAGCTATAGCTGCTGTGGGAGGGAATGAAGTGGCTCAGAGGTGTATGTGCAGCAAAAGAGGAAGGAAAAGAAGCCGAGTTTGCTCTGAGCTAGGTACTCATGGTGTGGAAGGCATGAGAATGTCAGGGAGTAGGAGGGGAAGCAGCTTCTCAGCAGGAAGCTACAAGCACAGGGGAACCTGACACAGGGACAGCTGGACAGGGCCTTCACCCCGAGTTTGGAGGAAAGGGTGGAGTCATGATGCGGGTGGCAAGGTGATGACAGACACTGCTGTCAGGCAGTAGACAGCCCACTGGGGGCTGAGTGTGGCCTACAAAGGCTGCAGAGCACCAGCTGGACTCTGAGGCCCCTCCATGGTGTCCAGAGGCCCCTGGGCTCCACAGGACCATGGAGAGTTGGAGTCAGGTGTTTGCATTTTGTGAAGCTTATATTCCCAACACAAAGTTAGCTCCCACATAGTTTATCATACTGAGGTGAAAGGAATCAAGCATCCCCCAAGTTTGGGTGCATAATCCTCACTGAAAGGTCATCTGCTACTCTCTACTGGGTCTCTCTCTTCCGGGAGGAGCCTTTGTGTCTGGTCATTCTTTCTCCATCTTTGACCCCTGTGACACCACCCCACCCCAACTCTTGATGCCAGGGACAAATAGCTCCTGACCACTGAGTTATCTAATGAAATCTCTACTCTTTCACAATCACAGTGGCCACATAGTACTAGAGTTGTAGTTAGTGAAGATACATTCCTTAAGGCCAGAGATCTTTGTGCCCAGAGTTAAGGGCTGCTCGGTCAGCACTCAGTACTTATCTAGTAGTTGAAGGGATGGCTGTTTTGCACAAAGGGCCTATGCAGACCCTAAACCCCATGTGACAATTAGGCCTCACTGAGTCTGCATTATTGGCTTGGGGCTACTGAGTGTGTGGGCAACCATGGAGGCTTGACCTTGGGCAGTGTGTCTGGTCTCCAGCCTCTGCCACGGGCCTGCTTCCTGTTCTGCTTGCTGCCCACCAGAAGCAGTTTGCCACACTAGGACCTTAGAGTCAGCCAGTTATGGGCCAAGTCCCTTGAATCCATGAGAAGCACAAACCTCCCTCTAACTTGGGGGTGTATGTGTGGGCACTGTGCCCAGGAGAGGATTGCTGGCTCAGATTCCCTGTCCAATGGGATAGATTTTTTGCAGGAAGGGAACTTTCACCATGTGCATGTTCACACCGGAAACAGGAATATTGAAAGAATTAAAGGTTCTATTGTCTCTAAGGAACACTTGTCACCCTGCCTTGGAGACAGCTGATTATGGATGGAAGCCTCTACAAACTGTAAGCCAAGAGTATCTCCTCTCTTAACACTGGGTGTCAGGTCTTCTGTCTCAGCAGTGAAAAAAATAACTAAGACTCCAGCGATAGCAGGCCCAATCCTGGGGATAAGTCCTAGGACACCTGTTTTAAAAAGAGGTTCCTTGGAACTTAGGCTTTTGAGAGGTACCCCAGGGATTCCTTAGGCTTGGGTGGGAGAGGGAGAGGAAAACTGCTAGTCAACTCCATCGAGGACCCCAGCCTTGTGTCTCCTACTTGCACTGTTCAAGAATTCTGTGTAGAGTTTCGCTGGAGATATCTCTTCCATACATAGAAATATGGAGCAGGCAGTAGAATTAAAACATCAGAGGGGTTGCAGGAAAAAGGACTATCATCAAGGAATCAAATAATAGCAAATGCTGGTGAGGCCGCGGGAAAAGGGACCTTTCTGCATGCTTGGTGGGAATGTAAACTGTATAACCACTGTGGAAATCAGCCAGAGAGTCCTCAAAACACTGCCACTAGAAATTCCATTTGAGCTTGTTCCCCTGCTAGGTATCCTCTGGAAAGAGCTGAAGACAATATGTTATAGTGAGACACGCATATCCATGGTTATAGCAGCAAATTCATTATAGTTAAGTCTTGGAAGTGGTTTAGATGCCCATCAGCAAATGAATGGATAAAGAAATTGTGATATGACACTACTCTGCCATAAGGAAGGATAAACTTGAATCATCTGTAAGAAAACAGATGCACCTGGAGACCGTAATTTTAAGTGAAATAAATCAGACACACAAACTTAATATCACTCGTTTTTCTTGTATGAAAAACCCAAAGTGAAAATGAAGAGAGAAATAAAAGACAGACGATAGGAAGTGGGGAGGCAGATCCTTCTAAAAGGGGAAAGGGTCAAAAGATGGAGGGAGGTTAGAGAGAAGGTAACCAAGCAGCTCCACAGAAGGAACAAGGAATGTGAACACTATGTTTTGTAAAACCACTAACCACAAAAGAGAAGAAATGAAGAGACAGGTGGAAAGGGAAGGAGAGAATGCAGAGGACATGAAAAGACAGAAGTTAAGATGTGTTATGCACATGTACCAATTCCTCACAAGTAACAGAAACATCATGTACTACAACCATGTACTAGTAAAAAAGATGAATGTTAGACTCCCATTAAATGCATTTTCTGTGGAAAATAAAAAATAGCATCAAGGGCTTTGTCTCCCATGCTGAGGAGCATCCAATGGAGCTTCCAGAGCTCCAGCTCCCTGGTTCTTCCTTTCCGCTTGGTGCACTGGTGGCACCAGAGGCACGAGATCCGGGCACTGGAGTGATCCCCAGCCTTCAGGGTGATGGGGCCTGGTTCCAGCTTTTCTGGAGGCGACATCCTTAGGGGGCCAAGGAAGGCAGCCAGGGCCTGGGCATGCTGCAAGTGAATCTTGAGAAGGTGGAGCTGGCCCAGGCCTAGAGGCGAGGGCAGCCTGGCAGGTGGGAGCCTCTCGGACAGAAGGAAGCTGAGAGATAACTGCATGGAGAAGCCACCATGAGGCTGGCTGCCGGTGGCCTCCTGGGAATGGGTCACCCGAGACCCTGAGGCCAGCGGTGGCTGGGGTGGGAAGAGCAGTGCGCCGGGCTGAGACACACAGCCACCCTGGACCTAGAGAAGCGATCATCTTGGCTGACATGGGAGTGATTCCAAATTCGAGCCTGAGGAGAGAGCTCCAAGGAAAGAACCTGCAGGAATCTTTATTTCACTTCTATCTCCCTCAAATTTTTCCGCCATCTCCTTTTATTTTCAACTTCACAGAATGAACCCATGTCCTCTGATCATGGCCTGTGATGCTCTCTGAAACATTAGTGCTGAGAGAGCAAGGCGGGGCTAACACGGCAGTCGTCATCCTGAAAGCCCAGGTGCCCGTCAGCAGCTCTTACCCCACTGCCCGCATGACAGTCTGGGGCACCGCCCTGCCGTGGTAACCAGGGGGCATCAAGGACCCTGAGCTCTCAAAAGGAGGACGCTGTGTTCCTGGAAAGCACTTGAGTCCCCCGCCCCTCAGTGCAGACCCTGGAACGTCACCCATCTTTGGTAGCACGGTGTCAGATGCCTGCCAGTGTCCCCATCTCTCTCTCCACCGCTCACGTTTCTGGTGGACCTGCCATCTGTGGCAGTTTTGAGGGAGCAGCGCGCTCAGGGCTGTGTGGGGACAGAAGTGAAGTGACCTTGGGAAAGGCCCCCTGGAGGGCACAGCTGACAGGGCCATTGTGCCCCACACACAGAGGCCCTGTCCAAGGCGGCGTGGGATGCCCCCCACCTCCCGGGCAGGCACCCTGAGGACTGAGGCCCATTCATGCGTGGGAAATAGAAGCATCGCTGTCCTCTGTGAGACGAGGCCTCTCTCCCAGCCAGCGAGGAAGAAATCGCTGAAGCCAAGGCAGAGTTGCCCTCGACTTTCTCACCGGTCCTGACAGAGTGGGTCCTGTGCCTGGCCCACGTGAGCTCACGTCTGTGAGCATCACATGTATGCCAGAGAGAGGAGCACAGCCTTAGTACATACGGATCAAATACCCTCAGAGCATGGTGGTCCCAGTTTCTTCTTTACGATTAGTGTGAAGATTTCGTTTCTATGAAGGTGACATTGCATTTGAGGTCTGTCTCACTGGCCGGCTGGGATGTAGCAGGTATAAGAGTACACAGGTCACCATGTAGATTCTGTGTAGAAGGACCTGTACGCAGGCACATCACATATGCAAACATGCTTGTGTGGATCATACACTTCCGCAAAGTAATGCACATATACACACGTATTTACAAACACATAGTTAGTATTCAAATTCTAATTCTAATGAAGTGGGCTTTTCTTTTAAAACTCCAAAGCAAGGCTTATTTCCATGTGGTCCATTATTCAAGCAATCGCCATTTACTGAGCCTTGTCATGTGTGAAATTGGGCTAAATGTAGAACACAATGAAGAGGTGAATTCACACAAAGATAACAACTGAGTGAAACGGAACTGGGAGGCGGACCACTCCGCAGGCAGGCAGGCTACTTCCACGCACTGTCCGCCACTGTGGTACGCTGGTGCTTACAGCTCGGGGTCCCCGATGCCTTAGCTGTGCCATACTCTGTGTAACTCTGAGGACATGTCAGGTCACAGACACGTGATGTTGAAGTAGGAGCCTAGCTGTCCCTTCCTTCTGGAGATCCTCCGAAAGATCTAAGCTGGCAGAAATATTCAAAATACATAAATTAAAATAAACCCCTACACCTTGCAGGAATGGGAGTTGGATGAGCCCTTAGTTTGTGGTCTTCCTCTGTTTCTTCTTTCTTCCCACCCTGGGCTTCAGGGCAGCACCTGCAAGGCCTGGCCCCAGAGCCCACCTTCACCAAGCTTGGGCCCAGAGCAGCAACCTGGGCTACACTGCAGCAAGGAAAGCTGCTGGCACAGTGTGGCATGACCCAGGTGTCTCCGTACCTGCAGGGAACAGGCATCATCCTGCTCTGCAAGTGCTGTGTGTGGCCCAGGCAGCAGCATGGTGCTCAGAGGGACTGACGGAGCCCTCAGCCAAGAGTGCTCTGTGTACAATCCAAGGAAGTTCATATGAAGAATAGAATGAGAGAGAACTTCAGGCTTTTGAATGAAAATAGTTCTTTCCAGTAGGTTTCCAAGGACACATGTAAAAGCCTTTTGTTCTTGTTTTTATTGATTGATTGATTGCTAAAAAGGAAGTTTAAATGATTTGTCATGACTTTTAAGGAAAATTAGCAACAGAGGCTGCGACAAGTGCTAGCTCCAGTTCTGGCTGCATGTGACCCGTGGATTTCAGTGGCTGTGGCATCTGCCCATGGTATTGGCTATGGCTGTGTCCAATTGTCCTCCAAGACCTCATGAAGTCGGAGGTGGCTGAATCTGTAATGTGTGATGCTGGGATTAAGGACATGTGAACAGTAAATCACTAGGTGTGAGTGACTGGCTTGGCGCCGCTCTGATCCCAGAAGTCTGAGCAGGATGAAAGGTGCAGAAAGACGCCGTTAAGGTTCTTGTTGCTTTTGGTCCCCTGTGGGAGGTGGTTTCCTCTCTGCTCGGGGCCTCTCTGCCTTGGAGCCAGCTGACGGAACCTCACAGAGTGTGAGCTGAAGAAGCCTTTCCCTCATCACCTTGGGTGTTGGGTATTTTATCTCAGCAATGAGACAGAAGTAAGACAGCCTCTCAGGCCATTGTAGACAACCTTCCTCTTGGGGATGGGACTTCCACAGAGGAGCGTGCTGCAGCCTCTTTCCAGCATAGGCCGCATACTAACAGTGTGGGAGGACATTTTGAAAATATGGTCAATTTTAGTCTCGAAATAATGTTGGGAGAAAAATGAAGATGCCTAGGAAGAGGTTCCCAGAGAAGTTGAACTAATTTTGAAGGTTTCAAGGAGAAAACAAATGTGTTTGTTGTGCTTTAAGATCCTGGTGAGCGAGCAACAGTCATCCTGTGTTTTCAGTGTCATGTCACTGAGAGTGAGAGGAGCCCTGCACCCCAGAAACCCCTAAAACAGCCTGTTCGGCTACAGCAAGACAACCAAAACAGATCTGCCAAAATCAGACCAGAGAACAGGAGCTGCTGTCCTTGTCCACGTGCCTCCAGCATACACCTGGTCAGCAGATACATGGGCAGGTTTCCAGTGCTGGTGCCCAGGCCCTGCAGCCTGGCAGGCCTGTCAGTGTACCAGCTGATCCCATGCAGCTGGGAGACATCTGCCCCACACTCGGAAGCCTCTCCCAGGTGTCCCTCAGGTCCAGCCACCAGCACCTCCTTGAAGTTTTAAAACTCCTTACAATCAGGGGCCGCTGGCATTTCACCTTTCATTTCAACAGTGAGTGGCCAGCACAGATGTTCTGTTTAGATGGGGTCCTGTCTGGGCCCCCCATCAAAGCTCAGACAACACCATTCAGTCTGTCCCGCTCACACACCTTGGCCAGCAGAGGCACTTCTGCTGGTAGGAGAGCAGCTGGGAGCATCATCCCTGTGCTGGCACATGGAAGGTCCAGAGGAAGCACCCCTGCACGCCGCCCTTCAGGAGCACCTCTCAGACCATGCCTGGTGCAGGTGTGCGCTCTGACGCACAGACTGCAGAGAAGCAGCCGTCTTGGTGGTGCCATCTAGCCGCTCGTGCCCATCTGGCCCATGGTGGCACGTGCCCATCAGCATTGTGCGCCCCATGGGTTTGATCCCCAGGGAAAGCTTTCCCAGATGTTGTTTTCAAGTCTTTCCACGCCCCACTGGGTGAAGAATCTAGACTCTTGCAAAGGAGACAGCTGAGAGCTCGAAGTGACCTTAGCATCGTAACCTGGAACTCACTTTTCAGGAAGCAGAGAAAAAAGACTTTGAGAAGCTGACAGCCTGGAGGCCGAGGGCAGGTCTATCCTGTAGGAAGCTGACCCTGCTGGCGACAGGAGAAGCGCTAAGCATCCCTCTTGGTTGCTGCTGTGCCTCAGCTTCCTGTGGAGGACAGAGCTGGAGTCCCCAGAATTTTCCTGGGCTCTGCGGAGGCCGCTGAGGAGTGAGGGGTGCAGCGGAGAGGAGGTGACAGAGGTCCACGACTCTCAAGCGTCATATGTGCTGCTCTAGGCTTTTCCGTCCTGTGAAGGAGTGGCCATAGCAGATTGTTTTTGTTTGGATAGATTACAGCTTCTGTTTACCCACTAAGTGCCATGTTAGACCCTGGTTCTTTTTATTTCATTTTAGAAAATAAAACAACTCCATGTGATCTAAATTCTCTGAAATCTCTAACCCTAAAAGCTAAAAACACTTTCTGTCTCCCAGTCTGAAGGGATCTATTCTAAGTATATTTTTGTCATTTCTTGGAATATCAAAAACATTAAAATCCTAACACAAAAAGTATAGCTTTTATAATCAGTGAGTCTTCCTATCTGAAGTTTTCTAGACTCATTTGAGGTTGTCCACAGTTTGCCCAAGGACATGCCTCTAGATGCCAAGCCTCCTCGAGGCTGAGCCCAGAAGCCACTTTCTCTGTGTTTTCAATGCAGAACGTGGTGGGGGTGGGGGATTGTGATCAGGGAGCCGCTGAGCCGCTCATTCTGTACCTCTCCTTAGAGGCATGATTTGCCACTTTATTAATGTCTGTGTTTTCTCATAATTGAACAGGAATTTTATCAACGTCTGGTTATTCCACAGCAACTACACAGAATGCCAGTTTCAGCTACTTTTTAAGACAGGCAATATATGACTAGTAACCTCTAATTAGGGGCAGAGCCAGCACCCTCCCCTTGTTCCCGGTGGGACACAGATGCTCTTAGGAGAATGTGCTCTGCAGATTAGATTTTCGGTTTTCAAAACCAATCTGAGTTTGTCACCCTCAAGTCTCCCACAGAAGGTTGTGACCTGGAGGCCAGAAGTGCAAGGGAACGGGCATACGGGAAGGAGGGCTTTTGGGACGACCATCAGGGCCTGTGTGCTCGCCCATCGCAGGCCTGGTGTCAGCACACTCAAGCCAGCCCGGGCCAGCAAATGCCCCCGGGGGCACAGTACTTCCCCAGACAGGCTGCGTCTTCCTGCTGTACAGGAAATGCTGTGTGCTTGGTGATCTGATGACATGAGACCTTCCCAAGGTTGACTAGGAAAACTGATTCTAGGTGGACTGTGTTACTTTGAAGTTAAGTAGAGAAGAGTGAGTTTGGTTAATTGAAGGGTTCAACGTAGCAAGAGTGGGTAAAACAAATGAGGAAAAGGGTGAATACAAGTTTGTGGGGTTTTTTTTCCTTTTTAAAAATCAGATGAGCTTCCTTTTTTTTTGCTTTTTGAGACAGGGTCTCGCGTTGTAGTTCAGGCTGGCCCTGAGCTCACTATGGTGCCCAGGCAAGCCACCACGAACTCAGCAATCCTCCTGTCTCTGCCTCCCGAGTGCTGGGATTACAGGCGTGAGCCACCACGTCCAGCATTGTGGAATGCGGTGTTGATTGTTGGTGGGCGTGAGTCTCCATGCCCAGCATTGTATGTAGTTACCGGGGATTGAACTCAGGTCCTTGCGCTTGCTAGGCAGGCGCAGGAACCACTGAACTAACCCTCCGGCCCCCCAGATGATCTTCATTTTAACCAGCCAAAACTATCCATTCTACTTCCCTACACATCCTACAGTACTTGGGCCATGTGGCTCAGAAAAACAGAGCAGGACATGCACTTTTTAGGCTAAATTAACACCTATACTGTATAAAATACCTTATGGAAAGAAATATGTCCATGTATGAAATGTTTCTGCGTGGGAGGTGCTCGGCCTTGCTCCTCAGAGTCTCTGGATGCTGTGTCCAGCCCTGAGCGGAAGCGTGGCTGTGCTGTGGGACCCATTTCCTTCTTCACTGGCACAGACACTGCAAAGCTGCTGATGGTGAGAGTCTTGAGTCCTTGTGGAAAGGCTTCTGGGGTTTGCTAATTGAATTGGAAAGATCTTTGAAAGTTCAATATGTTAAAGATTTTCACAGCTGATTTCTACAGCTTTAAACTATCCAAATAACTTAATTTACAAGCCCCAGCAAACAAATAAAATGAAGTGGAAAATTGGCTTTATGCAGACAAACATTTTCTTTTGAGCCTCTCAAATAATTAATGGTTTATCCTTTAATTAGTTATTGACTTTTTCCCTAAGACTTTTAGAAAGTGGCTGGACAGTTAGTTTCCTACTTTTCCCTTTATAAAATCTGAAGATGAACCTGTATTTACACTAGAGAATAATAAAAGGACAATCACACTATTTTATGATTAGAGTTCAAAATTAAAATATTCATCTTTTCCTTGGAAAGACTTAGGTCAAAACGTTGGGACCATGTCCCACTGAGCAGCAATCTCTTAGGACACGACATGCTCTCAAAGACCAATCACGAGCTTTATTATAGGGCTGGGAGCCATCCCTCCACGGGAAGAGGACAGCCCTGAGCTAAACAAGGCATAGTACTTACAGGCAAAATCTGGTAACCTTCCACCCATTACCAGGGGTTTTTTATGCAGAAGCGAGTTACAGAAGCCAATATACTAACAGTTAGATACTGTGGAATAGGTGCGTTCTAAAAACATACAAGAGGTGTGTGTGTGTCCTGTTACTCTGAAGTGAGTACAATCCATGGTTGCACACATTGGTTGGGAGGCAGTTACTATGGAGACAAGTACTGGTTCACAGGGAGGTTACAAAACACAAAGTGTTTTTTTTTTTTTTTTTTTTTGAGACAGGGACTCGCTTTGTAGTTCAGGTTGGCCTTGAGCTCACTATGTAGCCCAGGCAAGCCTCGAACTCAGCAATCCTCCTGTCTCTGCCTCCTGAGTGCTGGGATTACAGGTGTGAGCATGCCTGGCTTTTTTTTTTTAACAGAATGACTATTTTATACAAGTTGGGTCTCACGATAACATTCAGCAGGGTAAGTGTAAGGAGAAAGTACGAAGGTGTAGAAGTTAGTGTCACTGTATTGTTACTCGATTGCACTGGTCCTAGGGCAGCGGATGTGGAGATAAAGACATGAACAGAGACCTCTGCCCTGAGGGAGGAGAGGCCCAGGAAGAGCGAGGTGCGCTTTGACAAGGACTCCCAAACAACCTTTCCCCAGCTAGTCCAAAGCAGTAGGAGTCACCCTGAGATGCCTGTGGGATCCGCGGGAGGAAAAAGCAGCCAACCACAAAGGTGCTGGGCTGGGATCTGGCCAGGTCCTGAGGACTTGAGGGCTGGAGACAGCTGGGCACTCAGCCAGCAGAGGCTGAGAAGTAGATTGCAGAGAGGAGAAACTCCTCCTTCATTTCCTGGGAGCTCACAACTGTCATAAAGCAGAAACTCACAGGGGTCTCTGCAGCCAGAACGCAGCCTTGTGAAGTGCACAGAGCCTTCCTGCACTCCCAGCTGCATGGAGCAGGGAAGACAACTCCAGGGGGAGGTGGTTGGCCTTCAGGAACTTGCACAAATATCCTTTCAGGAAGGTTAGACAGAAGGAGAGATAGAGACATAGATATTCAACAAGAATCTTAGACCCCAGGATTTTGAGACAGAAGAGGGGATGTGTGTTGGAGCTACAAAGACTCAGAGGGTGAGGCTGGGGTGACGGAGAAGAAAAAGCAATCCACAGAGCACAGAGCCAAGGAAAGTCGGATCGGGCCATCCTGATATCGTTACCAAGATGTGTTCACTGGAGCAATTTTCTGCTCTCAATTATACACTGAGTCAGGATGGGTTTTCATCGCTCATATCTACAAGGTTGATATGCAAAGAAATTTAAGAAAATTCCATATGCCCTAGCATTTTCATGAGTAGCATTTTAGTGCTACTCTAATTTTCCAGCCAGACAGCAAAGTAAACAACTGTAAAAGAGGACACTTTTCTGAAAGTTCTTTTTCTTGTTTCCATTACATGAAATTTTCATAGCTATGTTTTCTCCATGTCTTCTGTCTTGGTTACCTTAATATCGCTGTGTTTTCAGTGATCTCTTGAAACATCAAAATCTTCTCATCAAAATAACTGGTTTTATATCATTGTTCTACATATCATGACCTTAGTTTTATTACTCTCTATCCATTTTAACATTATTTTCAATGAGAAAAGGCAAATAAGATTTAGTCAAATTAATGTGACTAAACTTTAAAATATAATCAGCTCTTGCAGTTCATCTTAGACTGATAAACTGTAGAATGCAGATCAACAAGAACATTTATCGGCTTTATTTACCTATAGAAAACTTGAGAAACATATGAGCTTTTATAGCAAGGTATTTGTAATGGGAAAAGTTTCAGATCAGTCCTACTTCACTTTTTTAAAATTTTATTTTCTTTCTTACCTCCTTTTCCTGTTTCTGAATGAAAAGTAGTTCTGAAAAGCGTACTTAATTTTAATTGAAAAACATCTGCCCCTGCTGCTCTGTTTTAATTTCTGTGTCCATGTGCTCAGCCGTGTGAGTCAGTGAAAGCCCCAGCACTGCAGTTCCGCTCTCTGACAGAACACGCAAGAAGCAGTGAACCATCCTGCGTCTAAGCACAGTTCAACTCCATTCCCTTGACTCACTGTAACATCTTCAGCTGTTTTCCATTTCACTGCTTCCTAAGTTTTGTGCTCTTCTCTACTGAAATTTCTCATGCTAAATTAGGTAGTCTAAAAATAAATCACTAGGACTGGAAAACAATCACAATAATCAATGTAAGTGTAGTTGTAGTTTTGTTTCAGTCTAATCAATTGCTCTGAAAAATATGGTTCAAGTTATGGGTCATAACTTCAGACCCGAGAGTGCATTTCAATATTATTTTAGCCTTTAGCATTGCCAATTCTAAGCATTTGCTATTTTTAAATTATTCAAACGATACACCTGTTGACTTTCACTCTGAGTACAGTCATCCTCAAAACCAATATGCAAACCCTTAGTAACTTGTGTAGCAACATGTTACTGTTGCTACAAGATGCTGTTTTCTGAAGAAAACATTGTCGTGCATTTAATAATTTCCAGCTTAGGATATATTACAACCTAGATAAAAGTTTTAAACTCTCGAGGGAATTGAAATGAGTTGCTTTAAATTTTAGATCTAGCTCTAGGTCTAAACTGGGTGCAAACATTTGGTTGAAGGGACAAGTGCTGTTGGGGGTGCTGAGTCCACTACGCGCCCTTCGTGTGGCTGGCACCGGGTGGTGCTGTCCCTCCAGAGGTGGCTACTGCTGGCCAGACGCGCAGACCAGCCACTTTTGTGGACCCGCTTCCTAGTGAGGTGAGTGAAAAGCCTCCCAAGAGGACAGACACCAGCAGTGGCTGGAGCCGCCCAGAAGGGAGGAACCCAGACAGCAGCCCCATTCGAAGGCGCTGACTCTGTCCCTAAACATAATCAGCGTGGAAGCTGGGTTTGTTCCTGTATCTGTCTCTTTCCCTTGCTCACTCACCTCACTCCTTAACCTTACATTTGCCGCTATGCGTGCAAACTGTCTTATCGTAACCAGGTGCAGTATTTTATGATCAGGCAGATGATGAGAACACACTTTAGTCCTCATAAGACAGATCTGTACAAATTTGAAACTGCTAAGTTTCTTTTTATATTCTAAAGCATTGGTAAAGTTTTCCCTAGCGGTATCATTTAAATCTTATGTATGTGAAATATTGTCTTTATCTCTTCAAATGGAAGTAGGCTTTGACTGTAACTGTGAGTGAGCTGTCCAGGAGTTGGGGAGCCGATGTGGGGCTGTGTACCAGGCAGAAGGACCAGGGGACGCCCTCCCTTGCATTTCGAGTGTTGGTTAGTGAGTCCCTCGGCGTCTCAGCATCAGTCTTGTCATCCGTGATGAGGGCAAGGATGGTGTGTGCACGGGGCTGTGTGCAGGGCTGGACTGTGTGTGCAGGCGGCATCGGCCCTCAGCGAACATGCAAGACCTCGACAGCGTGACAAGACGTGGAACTCATGCTCGGCTAGAGTAGGTTTTGCAGCCTTTATTTTAGAAACTTTATCTTAATCATTTAATCCTCATTTCAGAATATTTGAGTAACTAGTAAATAGTAACATCCTCTCAAAGAGGCCATTTGAGAAATTAGACGAGCAGTAAAAGTCTTAAATATTTAGAAATACAAAAAGATTGTCTGTTTCTTCACCAAATCTTTTCTTTCCAATGGCTTCAATTCAGTAGAGTTGAGATAAAACCCCATGTGTGAAATCACATTTTTCTTTTCAAACAAACCTCAGGATGTTTATTGTAAACATATTTAAAACTGTAATGTATCATCAGGAGAAGAATTTGAGATAAATTCCTCTTCTTAGAAGTTAATCGGAGAGAGATTTTCATAAAGCACTTTGTGATTTCTTCACCTGCTCTCCCCCCAGGCAGGGCTTCTGTCGGGATGAAACGCTCTTCTGGTAAAGGATGAGAAAGACACTATTCCTGCTCCAGCTTAGGAGAAATTAAAGTACAACAAAGGTTTGAATTCAGTCTGTTTGCCATCCAAAGAGCGCTGCAAGCAGCCGGGAATGCTGGGAGGAAGGGGGTGAAAACGAGACGATTAGATAGATTCTCTCTCCCGGTGATCCAAAGGGGTCTGCAATCAGGGGGTCTGTAGTCAGGGGACTACTTACAACTAGAAAATAATTTAACTTGGAGAGAGCAAAAGCAAACACCCATGTTCAGTTTTCCTGCCCACGATGTGAGGAGACTGTAGGGAAAGGTACTGGTGCTTCTCAGAGAATCTGTTGGTTTCCGGGTGGGCAGGCCACTTGGCACAAGCAGGGAGCGGTGCTTAGGTGCTGACACTGATACTGTGTGTGTGTATATATATATATATATATATATATATATATATATATATATATATATATATATATTGTGTGTGTGTGTGTGTGTGTGTGTGTGAGAGAGAGAGAGAGAGAGAGAGAGTTCATGTGTGGGGTCCCATCTGCACCCCAAACACCACCATGCACATCATCTACAAAACCACGTTGCTCACAGGGCACAGCTGCTCCCGGGGTCTGCATGGCTGCTGAGCTCACTCCTGGCTGCACATGCACAGGATACACTGAGTGCCTGAAAACAGACCATTTTTCTCCGTGACTTAAGAACATGCTTCCTGCATTGCAGGAAGGAGAAAAGCGCTTCAGTTCTCCATGAAGATTGTATTGCATTACCACAAAGGTTGTGGTTTAGAAAGCACATTGAACTGGGCTTGGTGACACATGCTTGTCATCCCAGCATTCGGGAGGCAGAGGCAGGAGGATTGCTGAGTTCAAGGCTTGCTTGGGTTACATAGTGAGCCCAGAGCCAGTCTAAACTACAAAGCGAGACCCTGTCTCAAAAAAAAAAAAAAAAAAAAGGAAGCACATTTATTAGTTTATACTTCTGAAGGCTGAAGTCTGAGCTGGGCCCCAGTAAGCAAGACCCACGCTGGCATCACCCCATGTCCTTCTATTCCAGCTTCTACCAGCTTCATTCATGGTCTCTCTTTCTTCAAAGCCAGCCCTGTAATGGCTGCTTTGCCCTAGTGGCATTCTCGCCGGGCCACAGCCAGAGGGGCTGCTCAGCGTGGGGCCGCATGACCCAGGATGCTGTGCATGTCCAGATCCTTCACCCACAACCGCGCCTGTGCCCGCCGGTCCTCTGGGCCAATGACAGGCAGGTTCTGGGAACTGCCGGTGGCCCTGGGGCAGGCTCGTGCCAGGCTCCTGTGCAAGCTCCAGGTCTGTGAAGCCCAGCCCTGCCCTGCTCTCCTGCCCGAAGGGACCCTCAGAGCTTCTCCGCCAAGCCTCACAGCTTCCGCTTTCCTTCTACAGACACTTCCTAACCCTGAGACCCACCGTTCTATCCTTCTATCCTCATCACCTTTTCTCTGCCTAACTCTTGGCACAGTCAGTACCAAGGACATGTGTCCACATGCATGCTGGACTCCTGCTCTTCTTTCCTGGAAAGGCTGGAATGTGGTCCCCTTTTGGTTTTATTCCAGGATCATTTTAGTTGTTTTCTTTTGTTAATACCTGAGACGGGTAATTTATAAATAAAAGAAACTCATTTTTTGTAGCTCTGGAGGATGAGATGCCCAAGGGCATGGCTGCTGGGCACACAGTGAAGGCAGCCTTGCTTCCAGACACCTGGCAGGAGGGTAGAGCAAGCGCGGGGGTCAGGCCCCGTCTCTCTCTTCCTACAGAGCCACCAGGGCTGTCAGTGGGACCCTTCACCTAGTCCAGCCGCTGCCCTATCAGGTAGTCAGCGCCCACTAGAGAAGCAGGTTTGATATAAGGTATATAAAGACATGAGGATTTACAAGATGGAGTTACAGTGGCCACCTGGAGTCAGGTGTGAAGAGAGTAGAAGGCCGTCTATGCGCTGGAGACTCTGAGGATGCAGTCCAAGCCCGGAGCTCACTGCTGGTCCCGCGCAAGTCTGTTTTAGGAGCCCAAAGGGCTGCAGTGGGAGGACGGAGTGTCTGGGCTGGAAGCTGGGAGACAACAAGTTCAATGTGAAGTGGGGAGACAGCTCCTCTGAAGGCATGGGACTGCCCTCCTTCTTAGTTCCTCTTTCCTCCATTGGGCTGCATCCTGTCGGCTGCCATCACCCGTCCCTGCTGGGTCTTCCGTCCTCAGGAAAGCCAGAACTTGCGGGTCCAAGTAGCTGGGCATTTCTCACACAACAGTGAAGACCACACCACTCCAATCACCTAGTTCCAAACCATTAACCTGTGAGTTTAGGGACCACATTTCAACCCAAACCAGAGCCGGAAGAAGCGTGTGAATGAATTGTTGAAGACTAGGTGTTCACAAAAAGCACTTCAAATAAAAGTGTAGATAATTGCTATTGATGACCTCACTAAAAGTCAATCAGTAGAACATTTGATAAATCTCCACAAACTCTACAATCTTATAGTGAAGATGGCTGACATGAACTTTAAAAAGACAAAAAAAAATACTAGAAAGAGTAAGACATTAAAATGACATATTGTAACTGAGCTCTTGAAAATCAATAGGCAGATGTTTCCTTTTCCAAAGTGTATTCAGTAAATGAATAAAAACTTAACTATATTCTGGTGAAAAGACATAATTCATTGAATAGTATGCCTCATTTGTGTGTGTGTTGTTATAAGAGTGATAATTCTCAGGCAGCTGGTACCCTCCCATCCTAGAAGTGGCTCATAGAAATGTTTTCTCTGGGGAGAAAAATATAACACAAAACAAAAACAAACTTTCCAGGAGTGTGCAGAGCCCATCATGAGCAGAAGGTGGACATTCCTGTGGCTTTTGTTTCCTCCTGTGCAATAGACCCTCAGTAAGATGAGGAAACACATGTTAACCCTATTCTTTACATAAATGCTTTGGGAACAGGCAGGGTGGCCAGGTCTCCCCAGCTCCCCTGTTTGGAAGTGGCCATGACTGTGAAGCACGTATGGGGTCTTCCGTCAGCAGCCTTCGGAGGGTGAGTCCGAGGTGGCTGGGCACACACTCTGCTAGAGAGATGCTGCACACCAAGTGTGCAACCGTGCTGCGAACTACTGTTCTCTGCCCTTCGATTCTTGGGCAAATTGGAACCTATGGAAACAAAATGAGTCATCCTGGATGAGCCGAGGCCCTTTACCTATCATCTTTCTGTTGTCCCAGAGTTCTCCCTCGTTTGTTCTTACACTGATCCTCTCCTTCTGAGCCACAGTGCTGCCTGCTCTGGGTGGCCGCCCTTCTGGTTGTGACGGGATTGCAAATCACATGAAAAGTCAGCTGTACTCAGAGGGACAAGGACTAGCTGAGGCCCAGCGAGTGGGAGGAGTGGACAGTTTGAAACCTTCTCCGACTGTGGAGCATCATGGTGCCTGGCACAGAGTGCCTGGGTTGAAATGCCATTCTGAAGAAAGTGCCCATAAAATAACTTCCCAAGGGCCGGAGGGTTAGCTCAGTGGTTCCGGCGCCTGCCTCGCAAGCGCAAGGTCCTGAGTTCGATCCCCGGAAACCACATACAATGCTGGGCGTGGAGACTCACGCCCACCAGCAATCAACACCACATACCACAATGCCGGGCATGGTGGCTCATGCCTGTAATCCCAGCACTTGGGAGGCAGAGACAAGAGGATTGCTGAGTTTGTGGCAGCTTGCCTGGGCACCATAGTGAGCTCAGGGCCAGCCTGAACTACAAAGCGAGACCCTGTCTCCAAAAAAAAGCAAAAAAAAAAAATAATAATAATAATAACTTCCCAAGTTTGAATTATGAAGAATAGAAAATGCATGAATCCTCAAATCTCAGAACAAACTTACCTTTTCTTTGTGATTTATAATAATACAAATTTACAATTAGATACTTAACTTGAATTTCAAAAGACATAGACTTTTAACAAGCTTAATTTGGGGGACACGACTGTTTAAAATTTAAGCAGATGGAGCACAGATTATTGATTCCTTTTCATTTCAGTTTTATTGATTTGTATGTACCTTACATGAAGTGGTTTTTACAAGTTAATGTTTTTTTTCACATTTGTCTACGTTCAGCACACCAAAGATACAACAGTGAGAAAAATAGGACAGAAGAGACTCATCACTAATAAGTGGAGAAACTGTTCCTGGAATTCTAGCTAGAATTCTGTTTTTGGGAAAATAATATTAAAGTTCCTGTTGTCTAGTAGGAGAGAAGGACATTCACAATTTCAGAACCCAGTATTAGAGGAAATTTACTGATAGGTCTTTACCTCAAATAAGTGATCAGAAAAATGAAAGGCATTCTGACTCGTGTGTGTACAAACACAGTCACTGTTCCTGATGTAACAGCACCTCGAGACAGTGTTCAGGAGGTCCATAGACACTGAACACCCACTGGTGGACAGGTTATCATTTTGTTCACGTTATGTTAGTTATAAATCACAGGAACCTTACTTTGCCTTCCATAATGTTCAGTGCCTGAACATTGCCAGACTTAACAATTGTAAAGGAAGTTTTATGTTTGTTTGTTTGTTTGTTTCTTATTTTGGCTCTCTAGCTCAAATCTACACAAATCATTCCATTTTACATCCAACTAGTCTGTCACTCCAGAGTCTTGAATTCCTGAAAATATTTTAAAAGGGCCAAAAAGCCTGATCCTCAGAAATAACATTGGATTAACAAGCTCCCTAGGCTGAATTTTGGAAGGAACTTGTGATTTATTGGTAGCAAAATGTGAGGCTTTTGAAAGAATCAAAGATGAATGGGCTTCCAGCTTCCAGGAGCTGTCAGGTGGCAGGGTGCATTCAGAGCTGGGAGAGCTTGCATTTGAATGACAATTGACATTTTACATCATATTCCTATTTATCTTTTTAATTCGATTTTTCCAGGAAGCTGAGATCCAATAGAATTATAGAACTTGACAACTACAGCCAGCACCAGACCCATTATTCTTCCCTCTGTAACTTTCTTCCCATCTGTATTAAGGCACTGATGAATTCTGGCACCAGATTTCAGATACGGAGCTTAAAGTAAGAAAAGTCTTATGGTGATTTGCATACCAATGGTCACAGCAGAAAACTTGTGAATTTAGTCTTTTCCCACACAAGGCTGAATACAAGTTTGGGTGCAGTTTGACAGTGCTGTAGTTTCTTTGGTGGTTCTGAAGATAGGATCATGCCAGGTTGGCTCTGTGCTCTTGGCATCGCAGTCTCAGGAAGTATGAGACCCTTCACAAGCTCTCCCTGCAGATTTGGGTCAGAGCAGGCGTCCTTTATGCCCTGGCTGCTCCCAAACCTGTGGTCTTTCCATTCTGTAATGAGACACAGGGTTCCCCCAATGTGGTGCAAGGGAACTTGCTATAAATTGGGCCCTGAGAGTCTACTTGGTTCATCTGAGACAGGATCATGGTAGAAAAAGGGGGGCAGAACTGTGTAAAAAGAAGTAAATACACAGGAAAATCCTCACACTCTAAAAAAGACAAGAGGAAAGAGCTTCAATTAAAATATTAGGCCTAACACAGATGATGGTATTGTAAGTTGTATTCCAATACACTGTTTTAACTTTTGGCCCATTCTGGTAAAGTGTATAGACTCTTAGAGAACACACCACTCACACCTTGGGTGTCTGCACACCACATATGGAAAGGGAAGCTACACACAGAACAAGATGCTGTCCATTCGCCGTTATGCTTAAAGACTCACTGACATCACATCAAGGTATCAGAGACAATTCTTCCACAATATCCTGAGAGCTTCCTCTCTCTGCAGAGAAACTTTCTTGTATTGCTGTACAAAACTATGTTTATTCATCCATGGCACTGTTTACCTGCAATATCATCCTGCACACAGCTCCTCAAGCCCTGTGACCACCTGCTCCCCAAAGGACAGGGGAGCTCAGGGTCGAGAGCGGCAGTCATGCTCTGGAACATGATCCCTGCACCTTCACAGTCAGTCTCCTGCTCCTCTCCTGGGAAGGTCTTCACTGCTTGGCCTTATTGACCACTGCTCATCTTAAACATCTCAATTCGGGCAGATTTTGCTCAGTGGTTCTGGTGTCTGCCTGGAGAGCTCAAGGTCCCAAGTTCAATCCCCAATAACCACATACAACAATACCAGGCATGGTGACTCAGGACCACCAGTGATCAGTAACACACGCCACATGCTGGGTGTGGTGGCTCATGCCTGTCATCCCAACACTTGGAAAGCAGAGGCAGGAGGACTGCTCTGAGTTCGAGGCTTGCCTGAGCTACATAGCGAGCTCAGGGCCAGCCTGGACTACAAAGAGGACTACAAAGACCCTGTCTCAAAAAGCAGCAGCAACAGCAAAATCTCAATTCAAAGAATCTTCTGTGCCACCTGCAAGCCATCCCTTCTCGGTTTTCTTCCTCTGCCTACAGTGAAACCTGAGTGTAAATAATCCATCGTTGCTGCCGTTCATCTTACCAGGTCTTCTGGATTCTTCCTGACAGCAGTTGACATGATTGTTTGTCACTCTGTATTTCAAGTCAAGCTGATGAGTAGAATATAAATGCTGTGGAGTTACTGGACGGACAGATGGATGGATGGAACATGCTCACATTACTCAGGTCAATCTAGAGAAACCAGAGATACCAAGAAACAGGTGCATATCAGCAAATGATTCTGTTTTCGTGGCTGTTCAGCAGAATTTTCACCTTCTGTGCCATTGAACCCACTGTGTTTGTTGTAACTTTTCTATGGAAATAGTAAAAATTTATTTAAATGTGTAATAAATTACTAAGAGCATGAGGGTGTAGAACAGCATGTACTTCTCATCTCACAGTTCTTAACAGGAGGCAGTTCAGAGGCAGCCTCGCTGCTGAGGGGTTTACCTGTTTTAGGATTCTCTAGAACAGAATCAACAGGGTGGATGGATGGATGATGGATAGATAGATGGGTGGATAGATAGATGAGAGCCATGCGTGGGGTTCTTTTGAAAGATCAGAGTGGAAGAGTCCGTGATATTAGAGAGCCACATGCCCCAGTAGCTGCTCTGCCCAAGAAGCTGAAACCTTGGCACAAGAGAGGTCGAGGACACAGCCTCTGCAAATCTGCAGGCCTGGACACCCCCTGAGGAGTCACTGGTGTGAGTCTGGGGTCCACCAGCAGTGGCAGCAAATTATACATCTGTTCCCAGAAAACGGAGCTCTTCAAACACATGCCAACTTCCTTTCTTCCCCTTTCACTCCATCCAAGCCCAAGTGTGGTGACACTGAAAGTGGGTTCAGTCCCTCCTGCTTAGTTTGTAGCCCGACATGCCAGTCATCTCTGCAGACCCTGAAGGGCTCTGTACCGGTCTTCTGGCATCTATCTACTGGTTCACTCAGTAGGTGTAACGTGATTCTGGGTCACACCGCCCCGCGGCTCACATGACTGCAGTGAATGTGTGGGCCAGAAGGAGGCTCCACCAGAAAAGACTGTTCCTCTTAGCGTGCCCAGGTCCTGGCACAGAATATTTCCCTGAACCGTAGGCTCAGGCCTGGGTTGGGATGCCCGCTGGTGAAGGCCATTGTAACACTTGCTTCCCTGGTGGGTTTCTGCCCCACAGACCCTATTGCAAGGAGCCCACTGCAAGTTCTTAGCTGCCGACAGTGGGACAGAGTCCTCCACACTGCAGCGGAACCCTTTGCTGCAGCCTTGGTTGGAAGCAGATCTCAATTCCTTCTCTCAATGCAAAGCTGTGCAGCGGTAAGAACCTGGGGAGGTGACCTCCCTGGGATATACCCAAGACTTCCAGGCCGTTCCTTCCGGTCCGTTCTTTCTAAATCTTGAGAGGATTGCCTTTCAGATACTTTCATTGTATATCAAATAATTTATAATTTCTTTAGATGTCATAAAGGTATAATTTGTTTTAATATTTTCTCAACTCAATTTCTGAGCAAACTTTCTCATTTGTCTATTAAGAACTTGAAAATGGCTAGGCGTGGTGGCTCACGCCTGTCATCCCAGCACTCGGGAGGCAGAGACAGGAGAATTGCTGAGTTCGAGGCTTGCCTGGGCTGCATAGTGAGCTCAGAGCTAGCCTGAACTACAAAGCAAGACCCTGTCTCAAAAAAATAAATAAATTAAAAAATTTAAAAAAAATTTAAAAAAGAACTGGAAAATGATGCAAAATATTGTCACATGACAGGAGAGGAAAACACATAAGTTATTTCACTTATTATCCATCAGAAGTTTAGATGTCACATATGTTGAGAGAAGCACTGATGGAGAAATAAATTCTCCTTTTGCAACACCCAATATGTTTATTATTTTCATTTTCACAGCATGAACTCCAGGCCTAACATCTGGAAATATGCCTGCAATTTTAAATGGCAAATGATATGTTACAATTTGGAGAAACAGGAAAATGCCCCAATGAAAGCAAGCTAGATAGGAAACCTGAGATTCCTGTGGGTCAGGGATGTGGCCCCAGGCTCTGTGGTCCCCACAGTGGCCCGGTGTTAGGCAGGCATTTCATTTGGATGGAGGAACCTGCTACGTATGATCCGAAGTTCTTGGACAACTGACAGTGTGTGATAGGCCAATTTTCTACATTTTCTTAGACCTCTCTGTTTCGCCTGGAAGAAATTCTGGGAGATTTATGACTACCTGGTTAGCAAATTAATGCCAAAGAGAAAACGGCATTCTGTCTGCTCACTGCCACTGAAATTATAATAAGAATTGTTGGTAGATGTTGCCTGGTGCTATTAACTTTTAATTGCTATCCATCAGAGCATGGCAGGGCCCCATGGTAATTCAAACCCATGTCCCCATTTATTGGCCGCTATGCGAGGAGCTAGATGATACGTCTGTCGTCATTTCACGGCTGCTGTCAGCGTCCATCTGAGGGTGATGTCTGTGATTTTAGTAACAAGTGTCTCAGCTCATCTCGGCTGAATAACGTCTTACACATTTTATTTATCCCTCAGTTATAATTTGCACAATCATGTTGTTGTAATGGGGCTCAGATTTTGAACACAATCTGGCATGACGGCTTGAGTTGCTTTACTTAATTTTTATTATAATTGATCACCCACTTCTGCAGGTAAGGAATGTGGAGACAAAACTGGCGCTTTCACTGTGACAGAACTGGGGACACACAGAGCCTGAGCACTTTTTCACTCAGAGTCCCCAGGGGTGTGCGATGTGTCTAGCCCATGGGGCTGCATGTGTGGATGGCCTGGGGAGGGCCTAAGTCCCTGTGCTGTTCGTCGGTGAACCCTGTGGCTGAGGTCTGGGAGCCACCAGGGACCGTGCAATTCACCTCCCAGCCCATTCAGTGAAATGTGTAGTTCCGCTAAATCTTAACCACTCAGGGCTGACCACCATGTTTTAAAATGTCCTTTCTATTTTTAACAGGAAGGAGAATATATATTTTATAAAAGCATACAAGGCTGGTATCAGCCTGATAAATTTTTAATGTGGCGTTTCACTCTATTTCGCTAGAGTAAAAATAGGATGATTTCAACACATACGCTCAAGCTGTGGACTCTGATTCATGGGGAGAGGGAAGCACTTCCCAGCACAGCCGAGCAGGCACCTGGTGTCCCGATCACCTGTCCCCCTTCATCCCACAAGCAAGTGAATGCAGAATTCATCTTCTCATCTGTTGAGTTTGTTATCTGCTCCCACTGATTTCAAGTTCCTGCTCCCATGTGTGTCAGTTTGGGTGTAAGGAAAGCCCTGCTCATGTGGCCCGAGCTCTCGATCCGAACAGCTACCTGACGTCATTAGGAGCCTGGGAGCCTCTGACCTGGGATGACAAACATGGGGAGAGACAGCTCCAGACCTTTTTCCATCACAGCACCACATAGCTTTGTGAGAACTTTAAATTTAATTCGTAATATCCAAGTGTAGTTTTACTCATGGAGCTTGCATGGTTCCGTGTCAGCCAGTGCAACTGTCCTCCTCCTCTTCTCATCTACAGAAGCTTTGATTCTTTCTTTCATTTTTCCTCTCTCTTTCCCTGCTTCCCCCTTCCCCCACCTGAAGCCCCTTTCCATGAGCAATTTCTTCTTATTCCACACAATCCTTTCTTATACTTTGTTTCTCACATTAGAAAGTAATTTGACATTTATACCTGGGTATCCAAGTTACTTCACTTCAAAGTATGATCTCAAGGGACATCTATTTATGTAGAAATATTTTAAGTTTGTCCTTCTTTATGGCTGAGTTATACTCCATTGTATTAAAAAAAAAACCCTATCTTTATCCACTCATCAGTTGATGGGCATTTGGGCTGTTCTCAAGATTTAGTTATCACAAACTGTGCTGCTACAAACATGGGCGTGCATATATTGCTGTGGTGTGATGCTGTTAATACTTTCAGGAAGATGCCACAATGTGAGATAACCAGGTCAAGTGGAACCTTTAATTCTAATTTTATCAGGAATCTCCACACCACTGTCTGCCACAGTTGCCCTAGTGTCCACCCCCAATAGTGCAGAAGGCTCCTTTCTCCCCACAACCTCTCTGGGATTTGCTGTTGGTTGATTTCTTGATAACAGCCATTCTTTCTGGGGAAAGATAGAATCTCAGCACTGCACCTTGGGACGATACTCTTAAGCGAAATAAACTGCACACACATGTTTAAATACCACATAGTTTCTCTGGTTTGAGAATCTAGAAGTGGAAATAAGGTCTAAAATATATAATAGACACTAAGAAATGGAAAGAAAATGTTCCAGTGAGAAAGGGAACAAGGGTGTAGGAAGCAGGGAAGAGAAGAAAGGTCAAGAAAATCAAAGGAAAAAATGGAAACAAAACTTTTGTGTATAAGAAGAGTAAGATGATAAAAGAGAGGATGTGAATGGGAAAAAAGAATTAAGACACATCATGTACTAGTACAAATTCCCTAGATTATTGTGATCATAATGTATATATAAAATGCACTGATAAATGGTTTGCTTTAAAAAAAATTGTATCTCATGAATGACCAGAGATGTTGAACATTTTTTCACATGTTTATGCTCAGTGTCTACTTCTTCATCTGAGAAGTATGCATTCCTCTCAGATGCCCATTTTGAGTTACAGCTTTAAATTTGGGGGAGGCTGTTTTTTTTCAATACTTTATCTATCCTAGATATTAGCCTTTTGTCTGAGGAATAGCTGCCAAACCTTTCTTCCCTTTCCTATGGATATTCTTCACTCTGTTGGTGGTGTCCTTTGCCATGAGAAAGCTGTTTAATGAGATGAGATCCCAGTTGTAGGTTCTTTGTAACAGTTCCAGATCAACTGGAGTTTTGTTTATAAAGTCTTTGCGAACACCTATGTCTTCAAGAGCTCTACCCATTCTTTCTTCCAATAGATTTAATGTTTCTGTTTTAATATTTTTATCTTGAATCCATTTTGATTTTACTTTAGTGCATGGTAAGAGACACGGGTCTAGTTTTGGTCTTCTGTATGCACAAAGCCAGTTTTTCAAGCAGCACTTATTAAAGAGATGATTTTTCTTTCAGTGAGGATGTTTTTGGCCCCTTTGTCAAAGATGAGGTCACTGAGTATGTCTGGAGTTATTTCTGCAACTTCTAATCTGTTACATCAGTTCTTGGGTCTGTTTTTTCTTTGTTGTCAGTGCCATACTGTTTTTATCACAGTAGCTCTGTAGTATAATATCAGGTCAGGGGTTGGGACATCCTTGGCCTCCCTTTTGTTGTCCAGAACTGTCTTTGTTATTCTGGGCCTATTTTGTTTCCAAATGAATTGTAGAATTGTTTTCTGCAGTTCTGTGAGGTGTGCTCTTGGTATTTCGATCAAGATTGCACTAAATCTGTATAATGATTTGGATATATCATCACCTTTAATATATTGCTTATTTCTAAATAGATTTGTATAATTAATCCTTTCTTTAGAAAAAAGTTATGAATTTATTTTTTATCTTTCATAGACACATACTCCACTAAACTTAAATCGTCCACAGTTTTCTCCTAGGTACTGGCAGAAGAAACACAAGGTGGGGTGCTCTACTGGGTACACAAGAGCTTACACCTGCCGAGCTGGGGGCATGAACCCTGTCTGCACCCTGTGTTGCTCCCCTGAGGTCAGCCTGGCTTATAATTCTGGGCACATGTGATCCCAGCTTCCTGTGTCTTTTCCTGCCCATGTAATTAGCACTAAATGCCACACCAATGAGTAGGCACTGAGTTCCATCCCTTCACTCTCCGTGGCAGGTCTCGCCACTCAACATCACATAGCTATCACAGGTGGACAAGGGCGCTGGGCAGAGGCCCGGGAGGACAGCATTCTGGTTGTTCTTTCATCTGTCATTGCTCAAGCCGTCTGCCATCTTCAGAGCACCCTTTGGCACTCGCCGTTTTCTGCCCTCATTCTTCCCACCCAGTGCACTTGGGGCACCTGTATCTTCCTGCTCATGAAAATACCACAGACTTCTTTACATGGTGGACATTATTTGAAAGTTGTTGGATACTTATATTTTTATCCAACAAAGGGCCATTTTTTTTACTTTATTAACACATTAAATATTAAAAACAATAGCAAGTCCTTATAAATGTATATCCACACTGACAGTCCTTCAGAATATACTGTATCTCATCCCTCGGCCCTAACACACAGTGTAAGCATCAACATGCCTCCATTAACCTATCACTCTTCCCACTGCTTTCCTTTCCTCCTCTTCCCCTACTTCTCCTTTTCCTTAAACATTTTCCATTTCACACTTATTGTACATTATGATTTTCATGCTTTTAGTTTCTCAAACTAAAGAATTTATGAAAAAAACTCCTACATCTCCTTTATCCAGCCATCTGTTGATGGACATTTGGGTTGTTTACATGATTTAGCTTCTACAAACATGGGCACGCACATATCACAGTGGCATGATGCTTTTACTTATTTGGGGAATATACCCAGCAGTGAAATAGCAGGGTCCAAAGGGATCTCTACTAGTTTTGAGGAATCGCTACACTGAACTCTACAGTGGTTGCACCAGCCAACATTCCCACCAGCCTTGGAGAAGGTTCCTTTCTCCCCACACCCCACTGGCATTTGTTATTGGCCAGTTTCCTCCTAGCAGCCACTCTTTCTTGAGTGAGGTAGAATTTCAGTGTTGTTTTCATCTGGATCTCTCAAATGGCCTGTAATGTTGAAAGGGTCGATTTTTAAAATTTGTTTTAAAATGGTTTTGTTTTACTACTTTTTTGGTTTGTTAGACAAAAGATAACAAAGATTTTATTCTTAAAATCCTAAATTTTCATTGAACTGTTCAACTCAAAGCTTCTATCTAGTTCTGTCTGAATCAATAAAACTAGTGTCAAATTAAGTATTTGTAAATTTGTGATACTTTCGATCTTGATGAACTAGTGGTACCTTGGTTTACAACCTTAGTTTATTTTATGGTTTTGGGAAGGATGGTGCGTTTGTGTTTGTGTTTGTGTAGGGAAGAGGGCCATGGTCATGTTTACCCTTTGGGGGAAGCAAAGTCCTTTGGTTTTGTAAAGAGAAGTGTTTGTGAACTGACATATCTGCTGATAAACCTTCATGATAATGTTTACCGACAGCCAGTGACAAGACTCTCTTGTAGAACGAGGCCCCTCACACTGAGTTCCAAAGTGAAATTTGGAAAAAGGATCTAAGGTAAGAGCCTGGCGGCTTCCACGTCAGCAGCTCGGCTCTCTCTTCTCACCAGGACTCACACACCATGGGGCAGTGGAGAACTACTGGGCATTAGCAGCAGTCAGGGTCAAGGGTGCAACCAGACACTTGGCTGTCCTTTTATCTGGGCCACTGGAGTCACATTTCACATCATTTAAAAATCATTGTTTCTGCCAAAATAATCTCTAAAAGGATCATGTGCAATTTGAATATTTTAAGATTTGTGTGGTAATGTCTTTAAATTTACATCTTTAATTAAGTATTGTGAATCCTGCCAGGAATCTCATTTCAATTTCCTTTAAATCACCTCTGTGCTTAGCAAGTGGTAAGCACTATCATCAAAAATATAAATATATATGTACCACTCACCACTGTATGAGATAAAACACATGGGAACAGAAATGCCACTCT